>JADBJO010000461.1:435000-437500 GCA_016801955.1 Conus betulinus | reverse complement strand
CAGAAGAAGAACCTGGACGTTGGTCATGACCTGTTCCGACACGATTCAACTTCTCATTTCTCTCACGGACAATGACAGTCATACAAGTTACCCAGATGGAACCTTCCTCTGTCCCTAGAGTGCTTTGGCCTCCATTAAATTCAAAACCTCTTCATGCGTGTTGTATTCACACCTTGAGATTTAAAACCTGTGTTTTTGATGACTCGTTTTGGCCCACAGTGTCAGTAAAATATTCATCCTCTCAAGAGACTCAATCAGTAAAATACTTATCTTCTCAAGAGACCCAATCAGTTAAATACATACTCTCCCAAGAGACCCAATCAGTAAAATACATACTCTATCAAGAGACCAAAACAGTAAAAGATATATCCTCTCAAAAGACCCACCTGGAATGCAGAAAGTTCTGCTAACTTTCTACCTGTCCTACCTTCCTAATTAAGACCTACAAGCCCAAGTGGTAGCTTTTGACATGAACCTTGCCTCTACTGACATCTCCGCCATCTCCCCCAAGCCCTTCGCCTATGGACAGGAGCAGTCAACAGTCCTGTCAGTCAGTCCCCTAATTCTTTCCAGACCAGACATGAGACATTGGAACCTGGGCCCCCACACCCCCTGGATCTATGCACACAAACTTACACACTCAGGCATTTTACACATACATGGGCCTGGGCCACACACACACACATACACACACTCAGGCATATAATAACACGGCACAGCACATACAATGATAATAGGTACCCCACGATTCGACCAGCAGCATGTTGGGCTAATGCGTAGGTCAGCTACCTGCTAATTCATAGCCATGATACCCTCTTCTTAAATTCTCTCATTTTAGTCATTAATTCTTTTATCCACCAGCTTGAAATCACGCGCAGTGTGGTCTTGGAATTTAGCAGATGTAGGGTGTGTGTGTGTGTGTGTGTGTGTGTGTGTGTGTGTGTGTGTGTGTGTGTGTGTGTGTGTGTGTGTGTGTGTGTGTGTGTGTGTGTGTGTGTGTGTGTGTGTGTGTGTGTGTGTGTGTGTGTGTGTGTGTGTGTGTGTGTGTGTGTGTGTATGTGTATGTGCATACAAGCATGTGTGCATGTGTGTGTCTTTGTGTGTGTGTGTGTGTGTGTGTGTAGGTGTGAACAAGGTGTGTGTGTGTGTGTGTGTGTGTGTGTGTGTGTGTGTGTGTGTGTGTGTGTGTGTGTGTGTGTGACAGACAGACACACAAACTGAGACAGACACACCATGTGAGTGTCTTTGTGTGTGTGTGTGTGTGTGTGTGTGTGTGTGTGTGTGTGTGTGTGTGTGTGTGTGTGTGTGTGACACAAACAGACAGACTGACAGACGAACTGAGACAGACACACCATGTGAGTGTCTTTGTGTGTGTGTGTGTGTGTGACACAAACAGACAGACTGACAGACAAACTGAGACAGACACACCATGTGAGTGTCTTTGTGTGTGTGTGTGTGTGAGTGTGTGTGTGTGTGTGTGTGTGTGTGTGTGTGTGTGTGTGTGTGTGTGTGTGTGCGTGACACAAACAGACTGACAGACAAACTGAGACAAAACACACCATGTGAGTGTCTTTGTGTGTGTGTGTGTGTGTGTGTGTGTGTGACACAAACAGACAGACTGACAGACAAACTGAGACAGACAGACATCAGAATGCAGCAATCCTATGTCCTCCTACCCCTTTCTCCTTCCTCTTGCTCCCACCCCCTACCCTCACCCCCACCCCTATCCTCATCCCCTCTCCACCACCACCATCACCCCCTCCTTTTCTTTTTTCTTTTTTTTTTTTTTTGTTTTTTTCTGAACAGTGACAAGACGCCTTTTGAACAGAAGACAGACCCACCTTCTAGGAGGCCCGGGTTGTGCTGCTGCAGCAACCGAACGACTTCCGGGTGTTGTTCAGGACAGACAGCAACAGCAACCCCTTGGAGGCATGCGACGGCAGCTTGAGGCAGACCTGAGTCAGAACCAACTGATGGGACTCTACGACCTCCACCACCGTGTCGACTGACCCGACCAGTATGTATGAACTCAGTTTCTGGATGAGGGAGGTGAGATGAGTGTCCAGAAAATGTGATGTGCACACCACCTGCAAGATCTCTCAGGACAATTTCTCTCGCTGGAGATGGTTCTTGAGGACCCTGCTGAGGACTGTCAGGGTCTTCATGGTGTCATCTGTTGTCATGACGTCTTGGGACATGAACCCGTCAAAGTCATCGATCTGGCTGTTCAGGCGCAAGGTAATCTCATCGAGGTCTTCGATCTGAGCGATGGTACGGATAGGGAAGTGTCTTGGGCGTCCTCTCGGCCGGCTCCTGAGTGGTTCTGCCTCCCTCTGTGGCCGTCTCTTCCCCCTGAACCCTCTGTTATCTCCCCTTCCTCTCTGTTCTACTCTTCCAGTGGGGTCCCTGTGTCCAACTGAAGGGTCATAAGAATGGTCCCTGTCCCTGTTCCTGTCATTTGCGAGGTTGCCTCTGTTACCACCTCGATCTCTGAAGCCAC
>JADBJO010000461.1:425000-430000 GCA_016801955.1 Conus betulinus | reverse complement strand
ACTCCTACCTCCCCCCCACCCCCCCCCCCACCCCAGTTTACTTATGTTTCCTAAGCTGTATGCTCCTCACCTTAATACCTACACCCCTACCGCCTCAACTCCATCCTACCCACACTTTATCTATGCTGTAAAAACTGGTCTATGTTCCCCACCCAGCCACCCCTGTTCCTCCCCCTTACATTACCCCCTTTCTCCCCCTCCCTCCTCCCCCTCCCCTCGTACCCATCTGCCTCCTCCTCTACCTCCAAGCTTATAGTATTTGTCAATTCTCCATTTGCCCTGGTTGGGGAAAAAAAAATGATATGGCATGCTGTCAAAAAAAAAAAAGAAAAAAAAAAGAGACTAGCACCAGGATTAACTCTCTCCAGGTGATAATTTTAATATGTTACAAAGGGCTATCTATCAGCTGCTGTCTGAATCACTTGCACGCATCTGGCAAAATTCTGTGGGTACCCTTTATGATGAAGGCTGGCGACAGAGATAGGGTAGTCATCACAGCTGGTGCACTGTCATACTTTGATACTTAAAAGCGAGTGTGTTCTCTACAAGACAGGGCAAGACGTCAAGTGATTGTGGGGAGAGGCAGGGGATGAGAATTAGCGTGGAGGTCCAGAGAGCCATGAAGACCCCTGGCTGAGAGACTGTGTATGCGCTGATAGTCAAAGCTCTGTCATAAGCTGCAATGGATTTTTTACCCTTTGTCGTTTGATTGATCTGATTTGATTTTGATTGATTTAATTTAACCTCTGTTCACAACAACGGTGATATATTATACCCTTTCTCATTTTACTCTTGCGTTATTTCCCCTTGAACATCTTAAAATTTTCCTCTGCTGTTTTGTTTCAGCAGCCAAGGTAAACAATTTTTTTGTTGTTGCTTTTTTATCTTTCTTACTGAGATTCTGTGGATTATCCTGCAAAAATTCCAAAGACTCAAACATAACCTACAAGGCACAGACCACATCGCAGAAGCCTGGTGATGAGAAGATGCAAAGATGGTTCACGATTTTAAAGCAGCTTATTCAAAAGTGCCTGCACCGTCCTTACTGGAGCTATGCTGAAGACCCTGTCACAAATCAGACATCCAGCTATCCAGCTCCAAAAAAGAAATCCTGGAGCTTCATCAATGCCAGATGGGGGGACTGGAGTTTCCCCTGTAAAAATTAGCAGCAGAATTCATCATCCATTGCAAGGAAGAAGCACAGATCTTCAATGATCAATCTTGTTGTTTTTAGCCCCAAACCAAGATATCACAGCACAAGATTTTTAACCACATTGTCCAAAACCACACCTGACCTGCCAAACTACCCAACATAAAGTGACACTGACACCACAGAGGAAGATGTAATTAAACTACAGTGACACTGACATTACAGAGGAAGATGTAATAAAACTACTGTGACACTGACATCACAGATGAAGATGTAACTAAGCTACAGTGTCACTGACACCACAGAGAAAGATGTAATTAAACTACAGTGACACTGACATCACAGAGGCAGATGTAATTAAACTATTGCTCAGTCTCCACTCTAGCACAGCCTGAGGCTCTGACAGCATCACACCCTGACTCGTCCAGACTGTCGCTGAGGAGGTTGCACCTGTCTTTTTTTTCTGCTTTTCCACACACCTGCCAAAACAGTGGGATATTGCCACACACTATGAAACATACCTACAACATGCCAGTCTTTTTTTTTTTTTCAATGGCGAAAGTTACAATGCAATAAACTACAGCCCAATCTCCTTCACCTGTGTCACACTGGTAAGTGCTGGAACTCTTCAATACAAGATACATCTTGTCCCATCTAGAGAAAATTAATGCTCTTTATTCAGAGAAATACCACTTCCAGCACAAACGATTCTGCAGGTCACAGCTCCAAACCACACTGAAGAAATGACAGTAGAGCTGGAGAAAAGAAAACCAGCGGATGTGGAAGTCTTTTGACCTCTCCAAAGCATTTGATATGATCAGTCACAGACTGCTCACACACAAACTGCACCAATATGGCATCAAGGTCACCTCAGCTCCCTGGTAAGGAGTCTTCTTGAAAACAGACAACAGACAGTTGTGGAGGGAGCATCCTCTGACTTCACTCCAGTGTACTCAGGCATCTATCAGGGCCCAGTCTTGGGCCCAAGACTCTTTCTCATGATCATAAACGAACATCGGAAGCCATCAAGTTCAAGGCCAAATTGTTCAACAATGTCATCAAGTAGACTGAAGACCAGCGTGCACTTCAAGAAAACCTTTCTTTCCTCACCTGGGAACTGCAGCAGTCCATGAAATTCATCCACAAAAATGCTCAACCCCGAATGCTACTCATAAGTGAACAAAGATCCTTCCAAACCACTAACTGCATGGACACATGCTGAAAAACGTTGACTCTGTGAGAAACTCTGGTGTCAATATTCCAGACAATTTACACTGGGGGTGCAACTTTAGCTCTGTTACTGACAAAAGCCAACGTAACCCATAACTTTCTACCAAATAGCCTCTAAAGAGGCAACAAGACAACAAAGAAAATATGCCATGTATTTAAGTGTGCAGTTGCTGTGTGGGACCCCACATTGCAGCTAAGATTCATGCAAAGGTCCAACACAGAACAGCAAGATGAGTCACAAACTGCCATCTCCACATCTTGCATCAACTCCGTCCTCAGCTCTCTGACTAGCAATCATGCAAAAACAATGAAAACGTGCTTATCTGGAGAAGTTCGACAGTCCATCATGGACTCATCTCCATAACTTCAAACTGCCTGTCAAACCAGTGGGCTTGACATCCCGTCCCGCAGGACAAATTACAGATGTACAATTCTTTTCTTTGACCATGCCAGACTGGAACACCATTGTCACTGGAGTGTAATAGCTGGGCCACAGGCTCAGACTGGCTCCCCTCTTCTGTTCCTGCTTGATGACATCTCTCACTCTCTCTCTCTCTCTGTCTCTGTCACTCTCTCTCACAAACACACACATACACACACACACATTCACGCACGCGCATGCACATACACACATTCATGCATGTGCGCGCGCACACACACACACACACATTCTCTCTCTCTCTCTCTCTCTCTCTCTCTCTCTCTCTCTCTCTCTCTCTCTCTCTCTCTCTCTCTCTCCCATATCCCACTACTTCACCCTGTCTGGAACATTACTTTTCGTCACACCACCTACAAAACATTCATTTCTTGTAATGCAAAACTGCTTAGGATTTTCTGCTGAACTGGCCTCACGTTGGGCGCCTGCTGAACGATGTACTGCTGAACTTTTTACCTTGGCTCCCCACAATGTGACGACAAAGGAACGATGCCTTAACATGCCACCTCCCACAAAATAACAGGTTCATCTGAATACCTGATGTTAGCCATCAAGTAGAAGTACAGGAGAGCCCTTAGCAGGGAGCTGGGAAACAACAATATGCACCCATAACCTGACACAGTTTAAGGAAAGGAAGAAGAACATTAGTGATATATATAGAAAATAAAGATCAGGAACTGAACAAACAAACTGACATTAGCTTGTATCGTTTAAGTTACAGAGCTGTGGCAATGCGTTAACACTTGTGGAAATTGTAACCTAAAGTGATGGCAACGCCTGAGGATGTGTTTTAATGAAAGCGTGAAAACGACATTGAATCCGCATCCTAAACGATAGAATACAATGCAATGGCGGACAATGAACAACAAGAGTGAGAGACAGTTAAAGTGTGGGTATACACACACACACACACACACACACACACACAGAGAGAGAGAGAGAGAGAGAGAGGGGTGCCTGGAACCGCGGTAACTTCGTCACCATATTTCGACGCTCTCTCTCTCTCTCTCTCTCTGAGTCTTTCCCAGTGTAGTATTACGAAAGTTAATTATTTAAATGATGAAAGAAGCAGATTAACATACCATGATTGAACCCCACCCCCACCCCACCCCCATCTGTCCTTGCAGCTCCACCCAACCACTGAAAGGATGAAGAACAGGAAGTAACCAAGACTGCCTCAACAGCAACCACGGTTCGAGGACGAAAAAAAAGAAAAACGTTTTAAAAAATGGGGATAAAGAAAAAAAGAAAAAGTTCAATAAGAATGAGTAAACTGTCACAGAAACATGTCAGTTTTGAGCAGTTCATAGCGGAGTGTGAATTAACTTGTCACCCGACGGCTTAGCTAAACTGCCAGTTGTGCCGTCTTCTTTTCTTTCTTTAGATTATTCCATTACATGATTTGTGATTGAGACAAAACAAACCTGGCACACAAATGCGACAATATGTTTGCAATATACATCAATGACAGATTCAGTACTTACATAATAACAATGTTCAGGATCAGCAGACGTCCACTTACGCCGCTGTCAAAGGAATAGGGTGCAACGAATGGCCGGCCCGTACAACGCCATTCACGGTAGTCAAAGGCTTTGTGTACTGGGAAGCTTATCTAGATCCTGGGACCCGTTTGCAACCTGGCTCGTTTCATTATGCAACAGTCCCAGTGTGTGTCTGTGTCTGTGTCTGTCTGTCTGTCTGTCTGTGTCTGTCTGTGTGTCTGTGTCTGTGTGTGTGCCTGCGCGTGTTTCGCAGCATTATCAATCCATCTGAGTGCATACGCGCATGCATGGCATGCCCACTGACATGTGTGCAAAAACTGCGACCGTGTCTTACAAGCCTACATTCCCGCAGTATGTGCATGATCTTCATCTGCAGCCAGCCTGTCAACCACACACACCTTATTGATTACTCTGCCGCTTCATATAGTTGGCTTAAAAAAAATAAAACAAAACAAAACAAAGCAAAAAAAAAAAATAAGATAAAAATAAATGAAAAAAAAATGGCAGAGAAAAAGATCTAACATAATAAGAATTCAAAATCTAACGCATGTCCGCCTTGTGTATCATGGAACGAGGGGGGGAGGGAGGGAGAGAGAGAGAGAGGGGGGGGGGGGAGAGACAGCATGCTACCCACTCACATGTGTGTGCGAGCTTCCGTACTTTATCCCCCGTTGAATGACCA
>JADBJO010000461.1:417500-420000 GCA_016801955.1 Conus betulinus | reverse complement strand
TCGAGTTTCTTTGGCACTCGCCTGCTCATCTGCGATAGCACAGAGGTGTGTGCATTGTCTCTCTGTGACACTTCAGTTCAGATGAAAGGCCTTGTTTTACTGATGTAGGCCTACACTACACGATAACTGCGAACAACTGAAACCTTTGGATAACTGTTTGCATAGCACGCCTGCACATCGTTATTGACATGCACAATTTGTTGGTCTGTCAGCCCACTTTACATCGATCGAGGGCCCCAAACACAACAAATTCGTAGCTTGCATTCATCGACCCAAGAAATTATTATTTTATAGCGTTTGACCAACTTAATGTCAGACTACGGAATGATGAAAATCCCGGGTGTTCAGATAGGCCTGCGTTCAACTGGATGTAATTTTTGAATTCTTGAAAGAAAGAAACATTTTACGTTTGATCTAAGGTGTTAGGAAGAGTTAGAAAATCGAAGAAGATATGCACTGCATTGATGTGCAAATCACAGAATTTCGTAGAAAGTGGTATCCCTATTAGAGTTTTGTGGAAACTAACAGATGAAAATAGCTATGTCTAGAAATGAAGATATCTTCGAACATTTTTCCACGGATTGTTGTATTCTTACGAAATTCACTTTGATTACTATAGCAGCTCGATTGAGGATGGAATACACTGTAATTAGATACTGGATTGATTGCTTTGTCTTCACTTTCCGTTAAGATGGAATGCATTTGTGCCAAAACACAGAAAAAAAAAAAAAAAGAGAAAGGTGGGAGTGGGGGGGGGGGGGATTATGGAAGAAAGCGGGATTTCATAGCAATTGTTGCTTGCTTGTTGTAAAGAAAGAAAAATTGGTCCACCGATTTTCTTTAACAGCTAAGCTCAAGTCAGGACTGACTTTGATGAGGTAGGCTAAGAGCCTTGTTATTATGATGGACCCACGTGGTCAGCTGCGTTCTGAACAGCATGAACTGAACTTAAATGGACACGTTTAGTATGCATGGCTCATTTGTCAGTCGCTCGTAGGCCCGGTTTGACTGCTGGTTGTGAAGTGAACTTGCCTTAAATGCCTATTAGAGCTAGGCTATATATATATATATCTATAAATATATTATATATAGATATAGGCATATATATATATGTCATATGCATTTCGCGTACTACGATCATCGAAATCTTATCATGTTATTCTAAAGTTGTCGTCTTAAATGCCTTTCGGATCTAGGCATATATGTCATATGCATTTAGCGTACTACGATCATCGAAATCTTTTTCATGTTATTCTAAACTGAGTAATTTGCCCAGACTTATTATTATGTACACATAGTAGGCTACATGTGTAGCATACTCGTAAAAAATCATCCTAAAGATACAGATGTTCAATTCAGAAGTTGAGTACCTTACTTCATAGCATACAACAGTCATCGTTATTTTATTCATATTGTCTTACACAAAGTAATTTCAAGTCAAGTCAAGAACTCTTTATCATATCCAAAGAGAAATTAAAAATGGCCGTAGAATCATGACTATGGATCTATATTTCACAAACACACAAATCACACCCACCCATCCACCCACTCACCCACACAGAATCAATCACACACACACACACACACACACACACACACACACACACACACACACACACACAGTATACAAACAGGCTTTCTGAACCGGATCTTCTTGAAAGTTCAGTTTTGACTCAGGAGTTCGATGGAACTGGGAACGAAACTGTTTTTTAGTTCTCTTTGTTTTGAATTTACGAATTTGGAATCTTCGTCCAGATGGTAAAGAACATGAGAATTGTCGGTAGCAGTGGTCACAGCTTTTTGTGTAACACGGCATTCATACAATATATCTGTTTTATCTAACTGTTCTTGTTCTTTGCCAATAATCTTTCCACATGTATTCACCACTCTGTTTGAAATGCTTTTGTTTTTCACGCTAAGATTTCCAAACCGGCATAAAAAGCCAAAAGGCAGCTCTGATTTTACAAAACAACGGTAAAACACATTTGGGGGATGTCCTTTTTAACAGCAAGAGACGGATGTTTCTGAAGACCGTATGTTCTAGATTTGCATTTTTTTTTGATAGATAAATTGAGTATTTGCATTTAAATTCAGCTTATCATTAAAGTAGTACCCAGATACTTATATTCACTTACACATTCCACTTTGGTGTTTTCGACATACAGGTGAGGGACAGGAGCTGGTTTTTTTTTTTTTTTTTGTTTTTTTTTTTTTTTGTTTTTTTTTTTTCCGAAAATCAGTTACCATCTCCTCCATCTTACTAACATTCAAATCTAGACAGTTCTCTTTGAACCATGTACACACACGTTCTACCTCATGAAAATAAAAAGTATCTGAATTTGACAGGTCTTCTAAAGCAGAATCATCTGGGTAATTATGACAGGAGTGACAGAAGAACCAGTACAAGGTGCTTTGAGGTTCTTGCTGATGAACATTTTTCCCTCAAAGCGTACGCACTGTGACCTGTTGACTAACAAGTTCACAATCCATGAATTCAATT
>JADBJO010000461.1:385000-412500 GCA_016801955.1 Conus betulinus | reverse complement strand
CTATACAGATGGATGTTTTATGCCATGCCTGTTACAAAGATGTGATACAGATGGATGTTTGATGCCATGCCTGTTACAACGATGCTATACAGATGGATGTTTCATGCCATGCCTGTCAAAATGATGCTGTTGAGATGGATATTTCATTCTGCGTCACATGCCTCATCAAAACCATTCTAGAGCTCCACTACCCCTTTTCAAGCTCTTTTCATGTACACACACACACACACAAATATATGCACACACACACACACACATGCACACACACACACACACACCGGCGACAGTCAACTTCTAGGTTAAAAGCTGCTGAGTTTTTGGCAAAAAATCTGAGAAGATGACTGGAACCAGAAGCTATAACAAATAAGTAAGACGGCGAAAGAACATTTGATGAGAAACACGCAACAACCAGCCCCAGAAGGACGAGGTTTTCTTCTACAAGGAAAAGTTCTTTCCAGTCGACAACGACCGTTTGGACGGGCCAAAAAAAAAACAATGCAAACGGAGTCAATCAGCGATGAGAAAAAAGAAAACGAAGCCGTAAGTAGAATCACGTTCCTTGAACGGACCGTATCAACACTAAATGAAAAATTGTCTAAACTAGAAGACACAATTCAGTCGCAGACCGAACTGATGAAAAGATATTTTAATCAAGAGAAAAAAAAAAAACGTATCGTTTAAGAACGCGGAAACACAGACTGAAACCGACCGACTATCACACGCGTCTTATGCCGAAGCTGCCAAGGCTGGGACATCGATATCGTCCGCTAAACAGCCCTCACCTTCTAAAGTCGTATCCAAAACGGCAGCAAAACAAAATCCACAGAAAGAAAGAAAGAAATGCGACGAAGGTAGAAAAAAGACTGAAGAAAAAAAAGAACTGATGACGCAAAAGCAAAGACCAACCACTTACGTCACGAAAAAATTTCAAAGAACAAAAACCTTCCGAGAAGAGCGAAAAATCAGATCTGCCACGGGTGTTGTTTCTACACGATTCCATAGCCAACAAAATCGATAGTAAGAGGTTGGGAAATTCGTACTGCTTCAGAGCAACATCCAAAAAGGTGTATGTAACAGAGGAGATTCCAAGAATGTTCAAGGCTGAAAATGATTCGACAAAACCCATGAAATATGACGCTCTCTAGTCATCCACACAGCAATAAATGACCTGAAAAAGAAGTCCCCTGAAGACTGCTGTAGAGACTTTGTTATGAACATTAAAGCAATTGTTAAGAGTCATCCTGATCTCAAAGTAGTGGTCAGCAAAGTGTGCCCTACCAGAAACAAAGATCTGAACATCAAATCAGAACTGTTCAATGCTTTCGTCATGCAACAGCTAGCTGATTTCAACAACATCAGTTTCGTGGGGCATTCTAATCTACCAACCAGCCCGCGACATCTTCAGGATGGTCTTCATCCCACCTTCCTCGGAACCAGTAAGATGGCAGCTTAACATCGGGTGCCACGTGAGAGACCTGTTCTGGAGGAAGCCCAGGAAAGCAACCAGGTTCCAGCACCACCACCCAGACCTTTTCCCATGTACTACGACGACCTGTTGTTCGCTCCCAATTCATGGATGAACAGATTTGCTGTGCTGAGTGATTATTGACCCATTTTCTGGGGATTTTTCTGAGAGAGGGTGGAATAATTTTTGCAAAACTCCGGCACCTTTTTGACTGTTAGTTTGTGTTTGAACAAGGTGCCATCTTGTGACCTCATCATCTTCTAATTAACCTCATTATTATAAGAACATCAGTCCCATAAATTAATGTTTTATTATTGCGAATACTATTATATTGGTTGGCTAATTGACATAGTTTGTCATCTTTGTTATTTGCCATTTTTAATATTATAAAAGTTGCTGTTTATTTATTATTTTTTATTTTTCTATTTAAGACAATACATATTTCATTCTTCAGAGAGCATGACAAAGCATTCGAATTTGAAAATATTGCAATGGAACTGCAGATCAATATCAACAAATTGACGACGAACTGATTCAACATCTTTCAGATCATTCGTATCAAGTGTTGATATTACAGTCCTTAAATACAACTGAACACAAAATTCCAAAATTACAAAACTTTTATTACCCTCCAATACTCCAAACTAACAACGAAACAAGGAGGGTTAGTACTGCACTATATATTCAAGAAAAGGTTGAATATTTTGAAATAGAGCCACCCTTTTCAAAGAATGTTAAAAACATTAATGCATGTGCAGCAAAACTGAAACTCAACGAATTACTTACATTAAACGTTGTTTCCATTTATTTGCCAAAAGGTCCTGACAACGAAAACACAGAATGGCTTCGCGCTATACCGGACCAGCATGAAAAATGGTTAATAGCAGGTGATTTTAACTCACATGCCCCGTTTTGGGATATGAATGCGAAATAGTAACACACAATCGTTTCGTTGGAAATATAGTAGATTCTTCAATGAGTCTGTTAAATGACGGCAGTGTAACAAGAATACCTGATATTTCACACCATCGAGCAACAGCAATTGATTTAACACTTATATCTCCTGCCATAGCTCCAAGCTGTGAGTGGTCTACCTTCAAAGATCCTCTTGGTAGTGATCATTTACCAATAATTATTACTATTAAGGGTAAACAATCCGTTCAAAACTGCGCTAAGATAAGATCCCAAAATATAATTATAATAAAGCTGTTTGGGATAAATTTGAAAACATACTCTCTACTTACAATTGTGAAGAGATAATGGCTGATAACATTGACACAAGCTACGCGAATTTTGTTGATATTGTTTTACATGCAGCTGATCTCTCAATACCAAGGTGCAATTCTGATGCATCAAACAAATATGCAGGGAATGTATGGTGGAATGCTACTTGTGAAGAAGCAAGAGAAAAAAAAGATGCAGCCTATAAAATATATTTAAAAGATAAGAAAGATCCTGACAAAATTGCTGAAAAGAACAGAGCAAAAAATCATAGTAACAGAGTAATCGAAAAAGTCAAGGAGCAATATTGGTCAAATTTCTGTGAAAATGAAATACATGACCACAAAGATCTTCAGAAAACATGGAAAAAATTAAAAGACATGAAAAACGGGATTAGTCTTCCTGAATATCCCATAACATTAGAAAAAAAATGAGTTTCCTTCAAATTTTGAAAAGGCTGAAGCGTTTGCAAATATGTTTGCAAAAAATAGCAATAGAGAGGCCTGACAGAAAAGCAAAAGATATACAGAGAGAAAATGGAGGATAAGGAAACGCATGAAAAAAGTCCCAATAATAGTCACTATACAAATGCTCCCCTACATTTCAAGAATTAAAGGATGCAATTCTCTCTATTGGTTCGAAAAGAAAGTCAGTGGGACCAGATGCGATTTCCAATGAAATGATAAAGCATTTGCCAGCTAATTTCACAATGTTTCTGAACTTATTTTTTCAGAAATGTTGGTCTGAAGGGCTTCAACCATTTTTGTGGAAAAAATCAATTGTAACCCCCCTATCCCTAAAGAGGGCAAGTCAAAATCAGACAAAAAAAATAACTACAGGCCAATTGCTCTCACTTCACATGTGGGAAAACTTATGGAAAGAATTATTCTAAAAAGACTTGAACATCATTGTGAAAAAAATGGTGTAATACCAATACAACAGGCGGCTTTTAGAAAGGGTAGATCTACAGTTGACCATCTTGTAAAAATTACAACACAGGTTAAACATCAGTTTGCACGTAGAAAAAAATGTGCTTGCCACGTTTTTTTGACATTAGAAAGGCATATGACCAAGTCTGGCATTCAAAACTCCTGAATAAATTGAAGTTAATTGGTCTCTCGGGATGTATGTACAATTACTTAAAAACCTTTTTAACTGATAGAACATACAGACGAAGGTAGGAAATGTATATTCTAATGAAAGACATATCCAGATGGGAATCCCGCAAGGAGCTGTGATAGCTCCTATCCTGTTTAATATTTTGATCCATGATCTTCCTAAATCATTATCAAAAACTGTTGAAACTAGTACAATATGCGGATGATATCTGCATATGGATGAAAGTTACTTTAAAACGTGGATGAAAGTTACTTAAAACGTCACACACACAGTTAGATCAATCAACTATATTAAAAAGTTATATCAAAATGAACTAGATAAAATTAGTAAGTACATGACTGAAAATGGATTGGCCCTTTCAGCTGAAAAATCGCATATGGTTCTGTTCAATACTGGCTATGATCCTGATCCTTTGCCCTCATTTCAAATAGATGGATTGTGCCTTGAATATAAAAAAAAAGTTGTAAAATTTTTAGGAGTAAATTTAACTTCTAAATTGAGCTGGAATTATCACATACAAAACATTCTAACAAAAGGTAAGAAAATTAAAACTTCTTGAAAATGGTGAGTCAACAATCCTGGGGTAAAGACAGTAAAGTATTAACACATTTAGCTACTGCGCTTGTACGATCAAAACTATCCTATGCCCAGGAGACATTTTTTTCAGCCCCAAAATTTAATTAAAAAGTTACAGAGTATCGATAGTAAAGCTTACAAGATAGCTCTTGGTGTCCCGGTTCATGCATCACTTTAAAAAACTTATATGGAGATCGGAATATTACCTTTTGAAGAAAATATGAAACTTGCATCTGCAAAATATATTTTAAGAAGTCATACACTACAAAATCTTAATACCAGTGAAACTGAATTAAAATCAGAAATAAAATTTTCCTAAACGGGCTCTAAAAAAATTGATTCTCTAAAATCGATAGCCTCATACACATCTGACTTATTTACAAAAGCAGGCACTGCACCTCAAAACGTAGCTCCTCGGGTGTCTTTTAGCACTATCCCGGAATGGGAACTTAGTAGAGCAAATTATGACATAGACTATACAAGTTTAAGAAAAAGTGATGGACCCTTGTTGCCAACGAATGTTAAGTCACATATAAATGAAACTTATATAAATCACCTTAAAATCTATACAGATGGTTCTGTACTAGACAATCATTTGTCTGGTTCAGCATCATAATTCCATCCTTAAAATAGAGAAAGGTTACCACCTTGGAAGAATATTTCCATATTTACTGCGCGGAACTTGTTGCCATTATTATGGCATTAAACTTTCTTCTTGATTTTCGATTTCCTGTATTTCAAATACTACTTTGTGTTGATTCAAAATCAGTCCTACAAGCTCTAAAATTTTCGAACACAAGTGTGAGAGCAGAACTTATATCAGAAGTGTACCACTTAATTCATTTTTTGCATCTACGTGGTTCTATGTCGATTTTTGTTGGGTTCCATCTCACTGTGGGTTACCTGCGAATGAAAGGGTAGACAAATTAGCCAAAAAGGCTGCTATCACTGAAACTGATTTAACAAAGATATGCATTCCTTTTTTTTCTTACATGAGAGTTATAGTCTTCTAAAAGACGCAGCCTGGAACTCTATTTCAAAGAAGGGAAAAGGCACCAAAAACAAAAAGGGGATATTATTTAACAAGATATCAGCAAATAAAACAGGTATGAAGAATCTCTACCAAGAGAGGATTTTAAAAAGTTTGATTTTTAGATTGAGGCTTAATGCCTTTAAAACTAAATTCTGTAAACATGTGACTTGTATTTGTGGCCAGCAAATCACTCCGTTCCATCTACTATTTTTGTGCGATAGAATGAAACCCTATTTACCTGCTTGGTTGTTGACACACTGAACCGTCGATGTCAGTCTTTGAAGACATCATCTCTGACGAATCGAACATTTTTGAAGTTGTTCAAGGACTGATCAGAGCCCAGTTGGACATTTACTTTAACGTCTATGTTATTTTCTTAATCTTGGTGTTAGTTGCTTATTTAGTGTTTCTTTGAAAGTTTTTTGGATCCAGTTATGTGGTGTTTTTTTCACTTTTTTTTTTTTTTTTTTTTTTTTTTTTTCTAGGCCTAATTGCATTGTACATACCTACGTACGCCCCAAATCAACACCAACCGTTTGCATGCATACACCCAAAAAACATCATATGCGCGCGCGCGCGCACACACACACACACACACACACACACACACATACTGTCAAGATCACTGTTAGGTGGATAGACGTTACATACTGTCTAAGAACACAAATAGGCACACATACACACACACACAAAGAACGACACACACACACACACACACACACACAACACAAATACACACACACACACACACACACACAAATACACACACACACACACACACACACAATATGCACACACACACACACACACACACACACACACACACACACACACACACACACACACACACACACTCATCTTAATCCATCTGCTTGGAACACCTTGCATGTATCTTGATGGACAAATGAAAGAAAAGAAGGGGAGTCAACTTCAAGATACAATACACATTCTCAGAACAATCTAATTGTATCCATCTATGAACAATCACAACCTTAATTAAGCAAAGCCTTGCCACGTTAATTTCCTCTCCCAAATACCAAAATTTCAGCGATATACAAACAGAACTTGCGATTGAATTTTAGCTGGTTGGCATGTGGCACATGAAAAGGTGACATTGCCTTCAGTATACACCATAAGAAGGTTCATTTGCCATGGCTTTGTAAACATACATAGCGTCTGCATTCTCTTTACAACTATCATTCTTCAAGGCTGGTGGAGGTCATCTGATGCCAGCAACTTGTTTAGTGACCTGTTTATTTTCCAGGCATCTCAGACACAGGCCACAAGTTGCTGGGCAATGCTCATCACCATGTGCTGGATGCCATACAAGTTGATGCTCCCCGTATGTCTCCGTTAGGTACCTACAGGTAGGTTTTTCATGCCAGGCTTGTTAAACACCATGCAGGTGGGGGGTTCCGTGCTGTGTCACATACCCTGTCAAAGCCATTCTCTCCTCCAACCCTCTCCATGCCCTTTCCATACATGCACACACATTCACCCATGCACACTGATACCTCTCTCACACACACACATTCACCCATGCACACTGATACCTCTCTCACACACTCACATTCACCCATGCACACTGATACCTCTCTCACACACACACATTCACCCATGCACACTGATACCTCTCTCACACACACACACATTCACCCATGCACACTGAAATCTCTCTCACACACACATACACACACTCAACATACACACACACACACATGCATTCACCCATGCACACTGATATCTCTCTCACACACACACACACACACACTCACATACACACTACACACATTCACCCATGCACACAGATATCTCTCACACACACACACACTCACGTACACACTATGCACATTCACCCATGCACACAGCTATCTCTCTCACACACACATACACATTCACCCATGCACACTGATTTCTCTCTCACACACACATACATGCATTCACCCATGCACACTGATATCTCTCTCACACACACACACACATGCATTTACCCATGCACACACTGATATCTCTCTCACACACGCATACACACACACATGCATTCACCCATGCACACTGATATCTCTCTTCTCACACACACACACACATGCATTCACCCATGCACACTGATATCTCTCTCACACACACATTCACCCATGCACACTGATATCTCTCACACACACACATACACACATTCACCCATGCACACTGATATCTCTCTCTCACACACATACACACATTCACCAATGCACACTGATATCTCTCTCACACACACATTCCACACACACACGCATTCACCCATGCACACTGATATCTCTCTCACACACACATACACACACACACACACGCATTCACCCATGCACACTGATATCTCTCTCACACACACATACACACACACACACACACACGCACACACATTCACCCATGCACACTGATATCTCTCTCACACACACATTCACCCATGCACACTGAAATCTCTCTCACACACACATACACACACACACATGCATTCACCCATGCACACTGATATCTCTCTCTCTCTCACACACACACACACACACACACAAACACACACACACACACATTCACCCATGCACACTGATATCTCTCAATCTCTCTCTCTCACACACACACACACACACACACACACACACACACACACACTCCCTAGATTTCTTGCTGAACCTTAGGCATAGGTTATGTGACAAGTATCCCAAATGTGGATTCCATAGAGTAAGCCCATTTATTAACATTGTTTACAGAACTAATTTTCTTTGAAAGTATGTACATTGTTACCTGGTGTTCCACTGGGTGAACGGCTGGCTAAAAAATATTTCTGATGGACTTAACTGTCAGCCAAAGCCTTAAGAACTTGAATTCTGACTGGTAATAAACACACACACACTTACCATAAACACATGTACTGCAAAATACAACCCAAAGAGCAGTAGTCTGCATGCACACACACACACACACACACACACACACACACACACACACACGCATGTGCATGCACACATCCCCCCCCCCCCCCCCCCCCCCCCCCCCCCCCACACACACACACACAGAGAAAATATCTCAATTGTTTACCCCTTTAAGTCTGATATAAACAATGTATTCATGCTCCCTCTCTCTCTCTCTTTCTAAAGAAACAAACAAAAAAAAAAGCTTTTTAAATTCAATTTATGAGTTTGTCAGAGAACAAAAACAGTAAAAAAAAAAGAACATGCTCTCTTCCACTTCATTACGCTCACGAACATGCAAAAAAAAATCTTAAAAAAATCATTTCTTTCATTCCTTTAGCAGACTCTCAGACACAGCTGAAAGCATCACGTCTTCAATACTGACAGGATTACCTAGCTCAGCTCAAGCAGATGGTCAATCCCCAACACAGGCAAAATCACACACGCCCCTACATGTAAAATGCAACCAAATCAAGCTAGCTGGATCAGTTTGACTCGGTCACATACACAATCTGAAACAGAAGCTGGTTTTCCACATCCCTTCTTTCGGATGATGTGCGGAAGTTATGAAGGTGTGTGAGCTTTGATGATGTATGTTGCTCAGTATGCTTTGAGCTCATAAATTCTCTTTGTGTGATTCCATTGGTAACAGAATTGTTGTCGGTCAAAACATATGCCTTTTCATACAACACGTGGAAGTGAAGTACCCCCATACATATATATCCTGAAAGATAATCCATTTTGGTTATGATTTTATTAATCTTCCAATTACTTCGCACTCAGTTCTAGGGACATGGCTAAGATGTACATCTGAGGTACTTGACATACTTAATACACTGTACTCAGCTTCTCAAGTTACTATGTGTGGGGGTTTCATACTATCATCAACATGTAGTTTGTGATCATGAAAAGCATTTTTTCTATCATTCTGTTAATGCCAAAAACACACAGCTTGTGGTCTTTCTCATCTCTCACTTTCCCTAACTCTTATTTCTGTAGACCTCTTTCCACCACCCTATCTGTGTGTGTGTGTGTGTGTGTGTGTGTGTGTGTGTGTGAGAGAGAGAGAGAGAGAGAGAGAGAGAGAGAGAGAGAGAGAGTGTGTGTGTGTGTGTACATAGATGGATATAGACAGATAGTTAGATACAGATATTTCACAGACAAAATAGCTTTGGGGGAAAACAAGAACAGGCCACTTATTATACCTCCATCATCAAAACAATGACTTTGCAAAGATTGGAAAAAAAAGATGATTTTTAAGAGAAAGGAAATGGTGAATGAAAAATGAGGGTGCTAGATTATTAATAAAATCTTCACCATTGTCATATGGGGTCATCATAGTCTATCCTAAAACCAGTGCCATTCATATCGCCTGCTCAGAGGCCTTTCATCCGCTGATTCCGATTCATCAGTGAGGCACGGCTGTTTGTGTTAGTCTGCCTTGGCATCAAATGGAGATATATCTCAGTTTATAATTCCATGGTATTCTCACCACCATAGGCTCAAAAACAGAATTCAGCTGCGCCCCAAGCAGCCACTGAACAGTAGAACAGAAAAATGAGAAGCAAGCGCCATGAAGAAATAAGCTGCAACTACAATCATCATGCGGGAGGATACATCTATCTCTTTCTCTCTCTCTATATATATCTCAAGCATGATGATATATATATATATTATATATATATATATATATATATATATATATATATATAGAGAGAGAGAGAGAGAGAGAGAGAGAGAGAGAGCTGAGAGAGAGCGGAGTTGTTGTCTGTCTGTTCGCTTATACACGGCCACAGTTTTAGGCCGATTGCCACCAAATTTGGTATCAAGTATCCTTGGTGTCCTACAAACAGCAACGTCAGGTTGCCGATCACACGACACATTGCATCGTGACACAGTTTGCGTCCACAGACGCAAACTGGACATCGGAACACTACACGACAGATAAACTCACCAGAGCGAGACGGGGTCGAAGCGCATAAGCGCTAGTATATATATATATATATATATATATATATATATTAACCCTTTCAGCCTTGACATGGTGCCTGCCTGTGTAACTTTCCCAGCCCGCCATATTTTGGCTGCTCAGTGGAAAGATTGGGACTGCTTTACTTGAAACTGTCCTAACTCTGAATCAACACATAAAGAGAGCAATCAGCTACAGATGTATAATTTCTCTACATGTTAACTTTTGTTGATTGTGTTTGAACTGTCAAGAGACGCACAGTATATGCATAAAACTTGACTGTGTCTTAATCAAATATGTTTTTTCGGAAACTATGTACATTTACATTGTATTTTTGTATTTTATGTTTCGATAGTTGTTTGTTAAGATCTTCCACCGTGATTTCATCTAAAACTTGCTTCATTGTAATGCTGTTTCACTGGCTCATTGTGTCAGAAGAAAAAAAAAAAAACAGTGGCCCCCCCTCCCCCCCCCCAAAAAAAATATTCACCTAACCAAATTTCCTTATTCAAAATAGCACACTTTACAACAAGGAAACAGCTTCAAAATTGTTTTACTCATTACTTTTATGCAGAAAATAATGAAATGTGTTAAGATTTGAAGCAAGATTGATGAGGTTTGGCAAAGGTGGCCATATACAATCATATCTACCCAACCAGAGTTTAGGTGCCAGGTGAAAAGAGGTATAACATGTGTTCAGTGATCATCAAACATTGCAATACATTATCATAGATAACAGTATACTTAGAATCTAATTTCAAAATAAATAGAATTACATGAATATGGCTGGAATCTCATTGACCCAAACTGGAACGTTTGTGAGGCCATAACTGTACAGTGAATATATACAAGCAGAAATTGAAAGGACACACAATTGTTTTGCAAGTTAGTTGAATTTGTGGTTAACCAAATGTCAGTTAGCTGATTTTTTTTTTCTTCTTATCCACCAGTCCATTCATATTAAACATTTTGGCTTACCCATATATGGAGTAAAATATATTGAAGTGTATGTAAGAAGGAACATGTTTGACCTTGTATGAAAGGGAAAAAAAAAAAAAAAAACACAAACACAAAACCGAACAAACAACAATAAGAAATTTGGAAGCCTGAAACAAAAATGAAGAAGAGGAGACCATTTAATCAACAGTTAATTTTTATTTCCTCCATTACACAATCATCTCTTTCAAAATCTCTAGCACAGGTTTTGATCCCAGTTAACACACGCATACATTTACATACATAATTCATCCCAAACTTAACACATCATTAAAAAAAAACAAAAAAAAACCCTGCTTGTGAACCTGAAAGCACCTTATAACTCCAAGCCCAAGCCATGGAGATACCAATGCCTTACTCTGACATTTATAATACATGCATGACCACATACGCCCGTATGCACGTGTCCACACACATAAACATGCGGATCGCATCATATATTAACGCACCGAGGAGCAGGAGGTGCATTCATTCCCACATGATTGCAATGAAAAACATTACTGCTGCTGGCGCAGTAGTCCAGCACTCTCATGTGGTCGCATCGACAGGTTCTACAGGTTGTGGAACTTTCTGGTTTGCCAGATGGTTCAGCTGCAGTGGCGCCATCCTCGCCATCTGTAGCAGCAGATGCAGCCTCACTGCAGGCTGGGCTGTTGAGGTAACGCTCGGTGTGGAAAATGTGTGGTGGCGTGAACTGAGCCCTCTGTGCTCCACTGCTGGACTTTTTCTGGGGGAAAAAAAAAGTCTGATGGTGACAATTAAGTGGTATAGGAAGATTTTGAAATCGGGGGGGGGGGGCGGGGGGGGGGGGGGGGGGGGGGGAGGTGAAGGAATTAAAAAGTGCATAGGGATGAGGGCAGAGGAGATTGGGAGGAGGGGAGGGGGGGGGGGGGGGATGAGGGGTGGGAGGGTGCCATAACAAATTAATGTTTTTTGTGTGTGTGTGTGTGTGTGTGTGGGGGCATGCATGTGTATGTGTGTGTTTGTGTGTGTGTGTGTGTGTGTGTGTGTGTGTGTGTGTGTGTGTGTGTGTGTGTGTGTGTGTGTGTGTGCAAAAGTGAGGGTTTCAACAGAAAGAAGTGAAATGAAGGTTGAAAAAGAAGAAATTTGGTTCAGTGGTTACATTCATATAGGAACAGTTCAAATACTAATGTTGGGGCAGTGGTGATTCTGTCTAAATACCCAAACAAAGGCCGGGTCCAGAGGTCTGCATCTACCCCAGGGCCAACACCCTGGTTTGAAGGTTTGAAGTGCAAAGCTCCCAAAACAATTTGGCATGTAAATCTATTCTTATAACACACACACACACACACACACACACACACACACATATATACACACACACACAAAGAAAAGGGGAGAAAGTCTGAGCACTCAAGATTCCCCCCCCCCCCTTCTCAATCACAATCCACCTCTGCATGATTGTACGTCTTGACACAGATATAGATGCAATCTGCATCAAGTTACTATTGTCTGTGTCCACCTGAAACAAATGGGCATCATGCAAAGTTCGAGTCTCACCTGGGTCATCATTGAATGCGGCTAATTTTCTTTTTTTTTTTCTTTTTAAAAAAAAAAAATTCTGTCCATGACAGCGCCAATCAATGACATTGTTACAAAAGAAGACTGTTACTGGCCTATGACAGAGTTAATTGGAGCACTGCGATTGGAATGTGCATATGCGTATGTATGTGTGTGCATGTGTGTATGAGTGTGTGCATGTGTGTGTGTGTGTGTGTGTGTGTGTGTGTGTGTGTGTGTGTGTGTGTGTGTTTGATGTAGTTTGAAGGAGTCTGTTAATAAATATAAGTAAGTAAAAACAGGTTTTAACCCCTTGACTGCTGAAGAGTTCTTGCCCATTTTAAGTGATACACGCCAAATAAAGGCTGACTGCTAAAGAGGTCTTACCCTTTTCAACTAATACATGCCCAACTAAAAGTTCCAGTCCTCTGTTATGAGAACAGCTCAGAGGCAACAAAAACATGCCAGTCACCGCACTGTGTAAACAGAACTGAGACAGAAACCAGTGTAATTCCATCATTCTGCCCCTCATATAGTCAGTAAGTGAATGAAATACCTGCCAGTTCAAGACAAATGTTCACTGAATGTGTTGCTCAACTTTAAATAGATTTGAAATACCTTATCAAAAATAAAAACACAGTCATCTGATGGACATCACATACGCACACACGAAATGACACACATACCCAAAACCACACACACACACACACACACACACACCACACACACACACACACACACACACACACACACACACACACACACACACACACACACACACACACACACACACACACACACACACACACACACACACACACACACACACACACACACACACACACACAGAAGTATATCGTCAAAGTACTCTGACCAAAAAGTCTTACCGAGGACACAAGTGAAGACAGCCTTTTGATCAATGTTCCAGAACTGAGGTCATTTTCAGCCTTGGTCACGAGTTCCTCCATCGCTGTCACATCTTTCTTCACCACCGCAACAAATGCCTGAAAAACAGTGCTCTTTTCTAAACCAAATCTTCTTTCATTTTTTGTTCATGCTTTCATTTATTCATTTTGTGATGACTTTGCGACAGTCAGCTGGAGTATATTTAACCGAAGAAAGAATATGACAAAATGCTCCCCATTTTGGTGTCTTAAACTGTCCCATGTGAAACTATTGACTTTTAAAAAAAATATTGGAATAGGAAGAATGCGAAGTGCTCACACGAGGAGGGGTATAGATGCATATGGTCAAGTAAACCATGATTAAGGACACATTTCTGGAACCATCAGTTCTGGTTTTATTGATATCTTTGAGGTCAAAGTGGATGAAGGGATTTTCCAGGTTGCAAACCATTGGTTCCAGGAAGTAACGGAGATGAACCAAGCGTTTGAATGTAGCCAAGATGACCTTTGCTCTGACCTCATGCACTCTCAGACTGAGGCTGTCAATGTATCTGTCTGAGCTTGGGAGTATGCCCCTTTGATGGCCTTGGTGACTCATGAGGAGATAAGGGTTGTGAAGATACCCTTGTTGTTTGGTTGGTGGGGAAGTGAGGCTAAGAAACGCACCTTTGAAGGGGCCTCTCCCAAAATAGTACTGGCACCTGGAAGGACAAAGGCTCATGTTCCCTTACCACCTTCCCTCCCCTTTTTCTCTCCTCTCCTCTCCCACAGCACTTGCCTTTCCTCCCAATCAAGGAGAAGGATTTGACCTGGTGGGATGGTAAAGGAACCAGGTTCTGGCCAGGAGCTCTGGTCAGAAATGTAGCGTGACTGTCCTGTCCCTGTTCAGGATGTCCAAGGTTCACTGCCGCCGAAACCATGAATCTCACTGCAATGCTGAGCAGAGATGCATGTGGGGAGACACATGGTCTTATGAGAAAGAAGCTCAAAGCAAATGGAGGCATGCAGGTCACAGGATAGTTCCCAAAGGAAGTCCAGGATGAGAAAAAAGTCACTGGCATGCATGACAACAACTCCCTGACAGGCTTCCTGAAGAAAAAACAGTAGTCTTGAAAAAGGGACCTCCCAGCCAGCAAATAGTGGTGCAGACTGATGACTGGTTACCATGAATCATGTCGAACTCTGGCTGATAGCTTGTGAAGTGATGCTGGCACAGAAAATCTCCAATATGGATGTTGGAGGGTTCGGTAGGCTCAGCAGAATTTTCCACATAGCAACTCACCCACTTGCACTGAGCATCGATGACAACAACGGGGCTGATACCTTGGCTAACATACTACGAATGCAAAATAAAGATACAACAAGAAACATGACAGTATTTATTTGACCTATGGACAACATGACGGAAGTCACTCTGATGTGGGAATAGAACAATGACAATGAATTGCAAGTCTGTCAGCACTGCAGATTTCCCTGTGCAACCTTGATCTGTTTTCCCCCAGGAAAGTGCACTGCCACAGGAGCACGCCAATCAGTTCTTCTTTTTCAGTCTGAATTTGCTCATCTTCCCATAACTAAGTGATTTTTTTTCTACAAAATTCTGCTACGGTCAAGTCCCTTGCTGTCACCCGTTCTGTTACTTATGTTGTTAGCTTGTTGCACAAAGGGTCTCAGTTTCCTCTGTCAACCAAATGAACAGAACTCTGACAACAGCTTAAAAACTAGCGCAATGACCAACCACCTTAGTCCAGTGCGTAATGTCATAGGTTTGCCAGTCAGAGTTTGTGGTTTAAATTCCACTGGAAGCTTTTTTGGGTAGGATCTTTTGGCCCTGGCCAGCTCCTATCTAAACCTGAATGTGCTCTGGGCACAAATGGGAAGACTGAAAACAGACAGTCAAGTTCAATGCACTTAGTGCAGTCATCTCTGAGAGTGTTGTTCATGTTTCCTTCCTGGCCAACGCTGCAGAGGTTTATGTTTCTCAAGCCTAGTCAACACTGGGATACACATAATATAATGGAAGTTTACACCACAAGCCTGTCATGTAGTTGCAGCCACGAAAAGCATGATTTTCACCATCCTTGTTGATCATTGCTTAAGGAAGAAGAAAAAAAAAAGGATTACATGCAGAAGCCTGTCTTGTCATGCTCTTGGAGTGACCTCAGCTTCCTCTGCATGTCTACGTAACAAATTCATGTCATAGGTTGGGAGTGGCTAGTTCATGGACACTGTCTCTGGATGGACGTAGTGCCTTTCTACAGGTGGAGATGCTCACTCAGCCTGGCTCTCCTGCTGGATGATTACTGCTGTAAACAGGGGGCTTAACAGGTGGTATCTTACACTGGTTACAGTGAAAGAGAAAGGGAACCACTGAGCATGAGTGAAATGACTCAAACTCAGTGTGGAGTCTTCTTGCTGGGGGCTGGCTTAATAACCATCTGATACTGACTGATCCCCATGGACTACAGAGGCAGACAGGCCTGGGTGCAGCTGTGCATGGGAAAGCTTGAATGAGTGACATGAGAGTAAAGACACTGAGGTGGCACAGAAGGTAAGGCAGTGAACATCTTGAGGAGTGGGTTAGACTCAACTACAGGCATGGGAATTTTCTGCTTCCAACACAAATGCACTGTACACTAGTCCATTCCTCAACATCAGGGTCAGATATAACACAGTGGACAAACACATGCTTGTGTGCATCTCTTCTTTCATCTTTCCTTACATCTGAAATGTATGATCATGTTGATAAGCGAGTGAAGTAACCAACAGACTACATGAAAAAACTAGCCAATCATTTTGCAAGTGCTTCTCTCCTATCCCCTTCCACTTTCTATAGGTATAACAGAAACACGTTAATACATATATGCAGTCAGTTCAGGAAGATTACGACAGTGATAAATCTTTACATGATTGTTTAAGTCTGTGTGTAGGCATCCACACCTGCTGTGGGCATTTTTGTATTGCTGCTTGATATCTTTTTGTTTGATTTTAGAAAGTGTATAGTCTGTTGGCCTGCCTCTTTGTCGTTTTTGACTTATTGTTTGTTGTTGTTATTGTTGTTTGTGCTTTAAATGCTGACCTCCAATCTGTCGATGCGATCAAACATGTCCTGCATCTCCTGACACTTGCTCTGAATCTCTGGCATGGTCTTGGACAGACACAGGCTGGTATCACTGCGGATCTGCAACATCAACCAGATGGCTGGAATCACGGTACTTGCTTCCTTATAATCGGGATTATTTTCATATATATATATATATATATATATATATATATATATATATATATATATATATATATATATGTGTGTGTGTGTGTGTGTGTGTGTGTGTGTGTGTGTGTGTGTGTGTGTGTGTGTATATCAAGAATACCACTAAAATGCCTAATAAAATTCTTAAAATGCTGGACCCCTTGGGGAGCAACATCTGTAAAAAACAGAATGGTAAAAGGAAGTTTTAAAATCTTCCTTTTACCATTCTATTTTTAACACACACACACACACACACACACACACATATATATATATATATATATATATATACACACATACATACATACACACATATATATATATATACATACATACACACATACATACATACATTGTATATATATACATATATATATATGTATGTCTTAACAAACATGTGTATACATACACATACTGCATCCATGTGATCAAGAAGCAGTATGATTGGTTTGCTGGAACTGAAACTTCTCTCCCTTCCCTCTCCCTCCCCCTGTAGGTCTGTCTCTTCCAGTCCCTGTGTTTTTATCTGTTTGTCTATCTGCCACTCACTTCCATCCCAGTTGGTAAAAATCAGTAGCATATTGATGAGCATCAGGTAAGGTATCACCTTCCAATTTCACTTGCAAAACTTTTTTTTTTTTTTGCCAGAGCAATGATGACTAAAGATTTAAAGAAGACTAAAGAAAAGAAATCAAGTGTCAGGACGGACAACAGAGCAATTTGATGAACAAAGTTAGTTTTTCTCTTTCATTTCCAGTGAACTGCTAAATACTGAACTATCTTACATGTAAATGTCCCCTTTTTAAACAGTGTTAACATATGGAATTTTCAGTGACAGCATAATGTTGAAAAGGCTGTGCGCAATCAACCTGCGATAAAGCACATACGATCTTTGCCACATAACTTTGGTCTGATTTCAACCTTTGCAGCATGAGCGCTCTCCAGCTAAGAGTTATAAGCCTCAATTCATGATAGATCTAGTTGCAAAGTGAGACGACTGCAGGCGGAAATCTAAACAAATCTTAAATAAATGTTAGCGAACCGCCCAGAGAAACGTGGACAAATGAGTCACAAGACAAAAAGCACAATCTCAATGAGTTTGCCTCTTAGGTCTTCTTCAGGTGAGACACAGACAAATAAAATAATGAAAATTCACTTAATTTTGATCTGGCTTCTTCCTTGTGCGCAAGGAACTCTGAAGCGATCAAAGCTATGTGAATTTTCGTTATTTTATTTGTCTGTGTCTCACCTGAAGAAGACCTAAGAGGTCGAAACGCATTGTGTTTTGTCTTGTGACTCGTTTGTCCATGTTTCTCTGGGCGGTTGACTAACATATATTTAAGATTTGCTCAATTCATGAGCTAAACCATAGCAGTATTGCAGACATACAGCCCCCTCCCTTCCCCCCCCCCCCCCCCCCCCCCTTGCTACCCTATTTTTGCCACCTCTCATTCTCTCAGCTTGTCATGAAATGCCACCACCCCTCTGATTCATCCGTTCCCTTCCTGTGATTATCAGAATTGTCTTTTGCAGCGTTTGCAACACGCACAACAAGCCAGTCAACTCAGTCACATGCTCCTGGAAGGCTGCTCATGGCACAGCTGTCTGTGTACCAAGGAAATGGGAAAGATTTCTGTGGTGTGCACAGACTCTTTTACATGCCATGTATATGTGTGTGTGTGTGTGTGTGTGTGTGTGTGTGTGTGTGTGCGCGCGCGCGTGCTGTGAGTGCATGTGTGTGTGTGTGTGTGTGTGTGTGTGTGTGTGCGTGTGTGCGCGCGCGCGCGCGCGCATGCATGTGTGTGCATGGGCGAGTGTAGTGTGGGTATGCTTCTTCGTGCTAGCAAACATACCTGTGAGTACTTGTGTGTATGCATACATGTGTACGTGTATGTGTGCGTTAATGCCTGTGAGCATGCATCCACTGCATGCACTTACCACACATACATATCCTAACACACACACACACACACACACACACACACACACTACACACACACACAGAGAAATGCATACAGGTACAGATTGGTACATACACACCAAACTGTACTGCACCAAGTATACTTTGTCACAGGCCTTTTTCATGACAAGCACTTGGCACAGTTTCTTTCTTTCATGTGTTGTCCACCACCATCATACTGATAGTTCCACTAAACCAGTATATCTTTCTCTGTGTTTATTCTGTCTTAGTGTCTGTTGATTTCCTTACTTGACAGATTGGAAAATGAATAAAAAAAAAAAACTTTTTCAACAGATTCTTACTGTTACACACAAACACATACACATATACACTTATATACATACATGTGTGTGTGTGTGTGTGTGTGTGTGTGTGTGTGTGTGTGTGTATGTGTGTGTTAAAAGTTGGATTAAAATGTTAGCATAAAATCAACAGCGCTGTTTCTTGCCGGTGCAGTCGTCAGGATATGGGGGGTCAGTGCTGTCAGTGTTTTTATAGGTGTTCGCTGTTTGCCATCACGTGCAGTCAGTGTTTGTCATATGTTTTTTTTTTTTCTGTTCACTGATAGGAGCTTCCATTTGTGTCTGCAATTGTTAACCATTTCTATCCTGGTGTTTTGGGTTGCTATATATATATATATATATATATATATATATATATATATATATATATATATAGAGAGAGAGAGAGAGAGAGAGAGAGAGAGAGAGAGAGAGAGAGATGTTACCAGGAACAGTAAAAGGCAGGCAGACAGGAAGATTTCATGAAAAAGCTTACCATATCCACCAGGCCGCAGAACTCCTCTAGTTTTGTCAGCATTGCTTCAATGCTTTCAGAAAACTTCCCTTGCTGAAATAGAAAAAAGAAAACATCATTTGATGCTGGTTATTTTTATTTTATTCATTCATCTTTTTTTTTAATAAGATTCAAACATGATCAGAAATTTGATCCAGCTATATGCACATCAACCCTTGTTAATTAAGTTAAAGGTTAAAGCTCCCACAGCCTATTGGATTCAGGGGCAATGAACTGTCAAGGATTCACTGTATCTAGAGCATGGTATGATGGAAGACAGTGCCTATCTCTTCTTCCAGTTTCTATAACCTTCCTTAACTGAATCTGGTACCCATTTACTGCTGGTTGGACAAGGAAGGTTTTCAAGCTGGAAAACTCTGACTGCAGGAGTGGTTCTAATTCACCACTATAACCTCCACAGGTAAATGCTTCTAACATTTGACAGGGTGGTTCTCTTTCATCTTGTTTGAGAAGGTGGTCTATTGATGGGAAGAAGTTTGACGAATAATTCAGAAAATTCCTTCTGTCAATAGAATATCTTTTCCTAGGATAGGTTAATATAGTTGTGACCCAAATTCCTTCTAGACATCATAGTGTATAAACCATCATCATTTGTGGATTTCCATTGTATTCTCACAATGATCATATGGCATTACATACACAAAATGTCTTAATTCAACTATTCACAGACACAGATGTTCTTTAACAGACTGCCCTGCCTCCTCCTCCTCCCATCACTGATTTGATGCTTTGTAGTATATCCAAAAAAAAAAAAACAAAAACAAAAAAAAAATACTGAGGAAGTCCTGACAACTGCTTATATTTATGAACCAATGCATCACAAAATGGCAAATTACAATTTCCCCATCTTCGAGCCTCCCTCCTCCCCACCCCACCCCTTCTTTTCTGCCTTTCCTTCCCAGCATCCAAAAACAAAAGTTGCTATGCATCAAATGGAGACTGCTGCTCTGCTCGGAGAGAAGGAAAGATGAGGGTGGAGTGGGTCTGGGGACCTCTAAAACTGGATCTTAAAACTTGTGAAGTGAAAACAAGAACACTGAACATTGCTTCAGACATCTTGAGCTGAAAAAAAATAGCTCACTTCTTTGGCCACATTGAAATTAAGAAAGCGGCTGTAATCGCTTGCGAGTTCCGAGCAAGACATGACTGGACTTTCCTTCCACGTCGTCTGCAACAGATGAAGACAGACTTCCTTCTGATGAGGAGCGGGTCTCCATTTTGTACACGAGTCCGTATCATGTGACTTATGATGACCGGTCGTTGAAAGGTCAAGGGTTGGAACAGTTGTTTCCCCTAGGCCTATATCAATTATTTGGGGGTGAGCTAGGGGAGTAGGAAGGGTTGGGAGGGGGCTTAAAAAAAAAACAGAGAGAGAGAGAGAGAGAGAGAGAGAGAGAGAGAGAGAGAGAGAGAGAGAGAGTTGCCACAACAAAATTCTATTGACAATATTTGTCGGTAAGAGATTTATGTTGGATTGCTCTCCCCTACATGTAGGGGAGGCTATTCTGTGACCCGACACGGAGACAGGCAGAAGGAAGTGTTACTTTGTTAATGGTTAGTCTAAACAATTTTAGTTTGTGAATCTACATTTGTTGTTGTTGTTGTTGTTGTCTTGCTGACCTCTATATCTACTCAGTAACAAAAAATACAGTAAGTGTGCCAGATAAACGTGATCTAAATCGGGTATGAAGGGCTGACTGGAAAACCAGGAATCCAGCCCAAATCTCTACTTTCGACACCCGCGCGTCTTGTCCTGCGAGTATGAATAATCATTCGGTCGGAACTTTCCAACACACACTCACGTCAAACTTTGATTTCTCAGCGCTGGTTATTCGAACTGTCAAATATCAGAGTGAATGTGATTATGAAACAACCTGAATGTACTTCTATACATGCCAGTTAACCTAGAAGTTGGTAACTAGGCATGTTTCAACTGCCTCGGCCAAATTTTAACATTTTTGACCGGTAGAAATAATCGAAGTGAAGTTGACTAACTAGTACGAGTTTTAATAGCGGTCCCCAGAAGTTAAAGTTTGCTGTGATTTCTTTTTGTTACTTTTTTTTTTTACATGAAAAAAGAAATTCAAATATCCACATTTATCTCCATGAGAAGATATTTATCATAATAATACCGAATTTTTTTTGTCATAATGATGATTATTTGTCAATGTGCATTCCCTTAGTTTAAAGAAGGATTAGATTTTCCTATAGGTTTATCTGTAATCATATGTAGGTATTCATCCAACCACTCATATCAATTAAGATGTTGATTCACATTTGATGGAAACTTGCACAGTTGCTTGATTAAAGTAGAAACAACAAACTTTCTTGAACCAGTAGTTTATGTAAAAGAATAAAGATGCTACTTTCATTTCCATGTTTTTGATTGTTTTACATCTTCATTTTCTGAATGTACAGCAAGTCATTGTTAAGCTTACAGCATTGATGTTAATCAAAGTGCATAATCTTAAAGTCTTTGCTAGAAATGAGCATGCTGTATGACAGAAAAAAAAAATGATGTGACTGACCTTTCTTTCTTTCTTTTTTTTCATTGCTGCATGTGAACAAAGTGAAACATAAACCCTACTGGCCCAGTAGATTTAAAAACAGACACTTTCAGTTACAATTTTAGACACATATATCCATTCATTGGATGAAATGTGTCTGGTTTATGTCTTCCCATATGAGTCAAGATAAGTTGAAGATGGCTGGGATGGAAAAATGACACATTTTGATGCTTCTGCTGGGAACTCAAAATTATGACATCCAGGTTAGCAAATTGCAGTACGAGCAATTGTTGTATGGTGGTATAACTTTCATGATAGTATCTTCCCCTTATTAAATTGCTATTTTTCACACACACACATACATACTGTTCAGTGAGAATACACACACACACACACAGGCATTAGTGGACACACAGAAACACACACACACACACACACACACACACACACACACACACACATACATTGTTTACTCCCCCCACCCCCTGCACATCACATACACACACACACACACACACACACACACACACACACACACACACACACACACACACACACACACACACACACACACACACACACACACACACACACACACACACACACACACACACACACACACACACATTCTTGCACACAGCATACACACACACTGAAGCAAAATAGAAAAGATGTTTTGTTATCATTGTTGCAGGTTATACACTGATAAAGGCTGGCTGTGTGGCAGAGATGATCTTCAATAATTTTGTCATGCAGAGAAGCTGGAGTTCTTGATCAGCTTCTTGTCCTCAGGTTGTTGAAACAGAAAGCTTGAGGTTGACCTGAAGCATTTCTTGACTTGCCAACGAAAGAATATTTGAAAGCTCACCATTTGATCTTCAGTTGCAGCAATTTCAACAAATTTTCGGAATCATTGTTTTTACCAGTATAACCCACTGACATTGAAGTCATGATCCAGTAATGGAACTGTGACAACATCTTATATGGTGGCAGTGTCAGTGTAAGCTCAAATTATGCTTGAAGATATTATTGCTGCCTTGTCCACAATAAGAGTAATGGGGGTCTCACTGATGGAAATTATCAGCATTGGTGCACAGGCTGCTATGGTATTAGGTGGAACCGTTCCTTTCATTCCACAATATCTGGACATACTACGGACTCACAACACTGAAGGCTTCTCCCTGTTCGTCTGCCTGAACCTGCTTATAGCCCATATTCTGCGAATCATGTTCTGGTATGTGATATGTGTGTGTGTGTGTGTGTGTGTGTGTGTGTGTGTGTGTGTGTGTGTGTGTATGTGTGTGCAAGGTGGGATAAGGTGAATGGATATCCAGGTAGATGGGTGGGTGAGCGCTCATATGCATACTCAGTTGCTTAGAAGGGTTTCTGTGTAGCTGCATAATGTGTGTGCAAATCTATGTGTGTGCATGTTTTGTTGTGTGTGTTTTACGTACATCAGTGTTTTGTGCATGTACAAGCAGATACAGTGCACATGTAAGGTACTTGTATGGGATAAATTATGAATAAATGATAGCAATTCTTATTCAGCAATATTAACAAGGTCTATTTTGAAGGCAACCACACAGTTTTCACACATACACACACATACACACACAGTGGCACACAGGCAGGTGTGAGAGCACACACACACACACACACACACACACACACACACACACATGCACATGCACTCACATGTGCGCACGAGCGCGCTCACATGCACACACACACACACACACACACACGTGAAGAAAAAGAAGGAAGCACTAAATCAAATTATTATTCAGTACTGGTAGAGAAGAACGATTTTTCTTGCCTTTGAGACTCGTGCAGTACTATGCACAGTTTGCTCATTCATCAGGTTTGGGGAGCGTTTCGAGCTGCCCCTCCTTGCCCAGAGTGTCCTGATGATCTTGTCCATGCTCATTTTGGTGGAACTGTGTGTGCGTGTTAACACCAAGAACGAACTGGTGGCCTCCCGTCAACGCAGGTTCATGGGTAAATTTTGCTCCTCAGAATACATTTCCTCTTTCATGGTTCTCCTGTGGATGCTGTTTGAATCCTGAGTTACTCTTTCTGTCGCCACCTTTTTAAAACTTTCTTTTTTTTTTTTTCTGCACTTAGTCTCTTGTTTGAGTATTGTTGTGAATATCAGCATGGGTTTTGTTATGTATTTTTGTTTGATTGTGTTGTGGGGTTTATGTTTAAGGTGCTTTCGAGAGCCAGTCAATAAAATGGTTGATATTTTGTGACAAAACTTTAAAGGTTGGTTTTCAGTAAGCACTTTAGTGTCACTCAGGTTATTTGAAGTCCTCTGTCTGCCTTTCACCTACCCCATGTCTGAAGGTATTAACTGAAAGAAATATTAATCAATTTAATCATTAACTGAAAGCTGATTCAATGAGATTTAATTTTCTTCGATTTGTAGTCTACAGTATGAATATTTATGACATTTTTTAAATTTGCACATTATTTTGCTCTACTGTAATATTGGTAATATTTTGTTTAAAGGATGAGTTTATAAGTTTGCTCATATAAGCGCAAACCCTAAGGGCAAGTACTTGTGTTTAGCCTATAAAATTTTACAGGTTTACATTCACACATGCATGAATGCACACACACACACCACGCACGCCCACTCACACACACACACACACACACACACACACACACACACACACACACACACACACACACACCACCACCACCCATGAAATATGATTTGTTTACAGGTACGATAAGGATTACATCTACAAGTTAATTATTTTTTGTTATTGTCATGCTGTACCCCTGTGTGTAAGTGTAACAACTGTGTGCTGGTATCTTTTCTTTTTATCAATTGTCCTGTTATCGCATTAAACTCAGTCATATATATACTAAAACTTTGTATTTTCTTGTTGATTGATAACACATGCACCGATAGTATTATACTGACTTGTCAGAAAATGTAAATAAGATTATATTTCCTGTAAAATATGGTTGTCATTAAATCTGTCGGCAAAATTTATGAGAAAATGGAGGTGGTCTCATACTTTGTCAGTGTGTATATTCATACACTTCTGTATACATATGAACACATAACTGCTACTTCTTAATTTTTCTAGTTTTTGTTGTTAAAATTACGCAGTTTTAAAAGATCATTCCTGAAACGTTTTTAATTGGTAGACAAAAAAAAAAAAGTTTTCTTTAAGAAAGAAAAGGTGAGGGCCAGGGAGGGAGGGGTTGTCATCATGTCAGTTAATGTATTTAATGGATGATACAATGGGGCCAAGCAGAGCTGAAAAGGTGTCCAGCAAATACCAGTAACTTCAGCTAACTGAGGATGCATTTTCTTGGCATGTATCCAATGATAGTTTAAAACCCTTTCATCCCATCAGAGTTTACAGTCAGATCAGCCTCTCCTGCATAGAGACTTTGAGCTGATCTGCTTTAACATAAAGGATACTTCACTCAAACTCTCTCTTATCTCAATAGCTATTATGTCAGTGGGATGAAAAAAGCAGCCAACACCCAGGCAGTGGCAGTTCAAATTTTCGGTCTGTTAGTCAAGGGTTCCTTTCATAATGAAATTATGTCTCTTTCCTGTGTCTGCTGGGCTCTTGAGTTACTCAGTTACAGACCTCTGCAGTGTTGATCAGGAAATTTAAGTAATTCTCTAAGAGGCATACACTTTGAGTGGATGAAACTTGACTGCGTGGATCTTGTCTTCCCGTTTAACAGCCCAACATGCATACACACACACACACACACACACACACACACACACACACACACACACACACACACACACACACACACACACACACACACACACACACACACACACACACACACACACACACACACACACACACACACACACGCACGCACATGCACACACACACATACAGTTACACACATACACACATGCACATACACACACATACACACACATGCACATACTCACACATGCACATACACACTCATGGATAGGTACTGGTCAGAATTAGAACATTTTGCCAGAGTGTGCCTTTGTGTCTTAGACACTGTGTTTATTTTTTTTTTTTCATTATATCATTTTTTTTAAAACTTTCTGTTTGTGTAGAATGTTTGATTTTGTTCAATGTGTGTTGTCATCTCAGGCGACCCTGTTTTGATACAACTTGCAAGCGAAGAAATATGTGGAGAACTGGATTTTACTGCTTGTTTTTATCGTTTTGCACCAGTTTTTTGTTTTGTTTTGATTTTCAATGTGAGAATCATGGAAAATGTGCGTGTAACTGTTTTGTGTTCTTGGTTTGTTAACTTTTGTTCTGGTTATAGTCTTTAGACTGATGGTGATAATGATCATACAGAAAATGTGTGTATGCACATGTTTTGATTCATCCTCACCTGTAAGTGAATTTTACTTTTCACTTAAAATTTTTTGTTTGTTTGTTGGTATGACTTGAGAGCTGACTTCAACATGGTGAAAGTTCTGATAGTTATGACCCGTTTGTAGTCCAGGAACCACTGTGGGTGAGCCCCTCCCTTCAGCGGGCACCCTCACATCCACCCAAAGACAAAACCTCCATGAACCTGCTGAAAGTGATGGCTTTGACATCCAATCACAGGATATGGAAATGAAAAGGAATTGAAGCTGAGGTCACCATGACAGTAGGGAATAGAGGATGGCAGATTTTTTTTTTTTTTTTTTTTTTGTATGTTTAAATGATGATCAGTGAAGTTAATGAGGATTAAGATGATGCTATGGAGTTCGAGCCTGCACTGCTACTACTTGACAGAACTGTCCTGTAAGCTTTCTTCCATAAGGTAATACCCCCCACACACTCACACCCCACTTCCCTCCTCCCCGAAATATCACAGATGAATACCTCTGATGGGACTTGGAAGTTTGAACCTCCCAGCCCCCAAGCCCACAATGCTAACCACTGTGCCACTGTGGCTGGTGACTGTACAAGTCTTAAAGTGTTTGTTAGGGTTTGAGTCTCTTGGACAAGACTGTGAGATGAAACTGTGTAAAGCTTGTACTTATGAAATGTAAAAGAACACATGTCTGTGTGTTTGTTGCGTTTGTAACTGCTTTTTTTTTTGAAACTTAAGGATAAGAATGGTATTGGTCCCAGCTACCTTTGTAATGTACATATATTCATATTAACAATATATGATATTGGACTGGGGAATGCTTCCGTGTCATTGTGGTAAAGAGAGCACTGTTTGGGAGGAAGAAATATATGGATC
>JADBJO010000461.1:360000-382500 GCA_016801955.1 Conus betulinus | reverse complement strand
TTGGATGCGCCTCTGAAACTGTTGCTCAAATTTCATGACCAGCATTGCAGGTGTCTGTATTGCTTGGGCCTGGTTGAGGCTGGAATGCATTATGAGAGACGACATAGACTGCAGCCCTGTCGTTGAGTCTCAGACCAGAAAGAAACTCCATAGCATCACCATACCGGTTTCTTCCTCATTTCTTTCTTTCCTCTGCAAGGGGCACATTTGTCTGAACTCTGCTTCCCTTTAATTGTAAAGACATTTTGATTTTGAACATGTACTGTGAATATCTGTTCTTTTTTCTTATAGTAATGGGAGACATGGATAGTTTTGGTGTGTGTTGTCTATCATTTGCAGACACTTATCACCACCATACTTATGCAGCATGTTTTGAAATAAGGGGAAAATGTTTTGTCTGAAGAACGATCTTCAAGGGTTTTCAGATTTTTTTTCCTTTCCTGGTGAATCTTGAGAGATCATGGAAAATAATCCATCCTTTGACAGGAAGCTGGGTTGGGGGAATCTTCCCAGCATTTACTGACCCAATTTCACATCAAAGAGACACCACCAAATGCAAGAAAGATTCACAGTCATTCTGTCTGGAAGCAGACTCAAGATTGGAAGCTTATACCAATGAAAATCAATGTTTGTTCTACATGTTATGAGTGAGTGTGTGTGTGTGTGTGTGTGTGTGTGTGTGTGTGTGTGTGTGTGTGTTGTTTTGTTTTGTTTTGAATACTGGAGGCTTTACTGTTTTGAAATGATTGCCATGATGGCATGGTATCCTGGGCTACTGTTCTGTCAGTGACATATCACGACCAGATATACAATTATTGAATGAACCGTTGCAGCAGTCCAGTGACAGAAGACTCGAAAGGGCACAGTTTTGACTGCCATCAGGTATTTCATCCAGAATGAAAGAAAGCTAATTCTCCTAGGTATTAGCTGTTGTCAGCTTTACAACAGATGCGTAGGCGATGAATGAAAGTATCTCTGAAAAGAACAAAAGAATCCAAACCCTAAACAGAGAAAGGGTTTTTCAAACTTCCCACACCTTAATAACTACAGAGGTGTGATAGCACAGCAAGCAGCCACTGACTCAGGTAATTGATGTAGAAAAATCAGTTAATTGTTTATCCATTCTTTGCCTTGCCAGCAGTGGTAAATCAATCAATCAGTGACAGCACAAAAACAGTTTAGAAGTCAGTTGAAAGTAGATTCTTGAAGGTTAGTTTGATAACTCCAGCACAGTCTAGAAGTTAGTTGAAAAATTTCAAGTCCAGTTCAACAGACCAAGTGCTTGAAAAGCAATGGATATGACAGTAGATTACAATAACAACGTGTGCCTGTAGCTAGATTAAGATAGACAAGCATAAAGATGCCTGCCAGTGAAACTTCTTTTGCAGTTATGCCACATGTGTTTTTAGAAACCAGTTCCCCCCCCCCCCCCCCCCCCCCCCCCCCCCCCCCCCCCCCCCCCCCCCCCCCCCCCCCCCCCCCCCCCCCCCCCCCTGTTTTAGTAGGTTCACCTGAACATCATTTTCCAGAAATAACAGTGATCAGTTGTCCCAAGTAAATGGGCAACTTTCACTAACAAACATGTTTTTTTGCTCTTTAGTATATGAGCTTAACAACCAGCATAGCTGAGAGAGTGTGTGTGTGTGTGTGTGTGTGTGTGTGTAACTGCACTTTGTGTTCTGGTGGGTTCCATGGCAGGCGGTCCTGAAAGCGCTCCTAGCTCTCAGTTTCAGAGTCATTCTTTCCTGGGTACGTACCCTGTCTTCCCTTCTGTCTCTCCCTCTCGGTCTCTGCGCCTTCTTCCTGCGTGCACCCCTCGCCTTGGCTCAGCTTCCTCCTTCTGCCTGCTGTAGAGTTTTGCAGTTCTGCTTGTGTGCTAGCTTTGCTGCTGGTTTGATTCATTGTTTGGTTGACTTTTTTTTTATTGTTGTAATTTGAATTTTGTTTACCTGTTTTTCTTGGGTTTTTGAAAAAAAGAAAAATTGAAATTAATTTTCTTGTTTTCATTTTGTATTTAAAATTCAGTGAGATTTTTAGGTTTTGTTTCACATGTATCTAGATTTGGATAGCTTATGTCTGGCTGGCTGTTGTACCTGTGCGTGTGTGTGTGTGTGTGTGTGTGTGTGTGTGTGTGTGTGTGTGTGTGCGTGTGTGTGTGTGTGTGTGTGTGTGTGTGTGTGTGTGTGTGTACGACTTTGAAATCATTATGTACATAGGCAAAAAAGATGAAACCAAGTTCTTTTTTTTTTGTTTTTTTGTTTTTTTTGTTTTGCAGTACCTCTGATCATGATCCATTGCATGGCATGCTCTTGAGAAAGTTGTAACTTTGTTGCATGTCTTCATTTTGTTTGATCATTAATGTAGCTGTCCATGTTTTCAGGTAGAGAAGTAAGGGTTAGACAGAAGGGGGGTGGTTAGAAACGGGGGGGATGGGGATGTGAATTTTCTTATGTGTGTTCATATACGTTTCTGTGTGTGTGTGTGTGTGTGTGTGTGAACATAAAACAAAGAAAATGGGGTGAAGAGAATGTGCATTTGCATGTGCAGACAAGCATTTCTGCATCGGTATATCCTGCACAAAACCATGTATTTCTGAACATCTAGTTTTATAGGTTATTATTGCCCCATTGTTTTTGTTTTTTTTTTTTTTCATCACACCAGATTTGTAATATAGATTTTTTTTTTTGAAAGCAAGTGAATATCAGTAATCATTTTCTTGCTCAGAAATTATTTAATCAGAAATGATGACTGGGTTATCTTTCCTTGTCATAACATGTTTGCGTTTGACACCTGTGATCACTGATTTGCCTTGTCCTAACTGCATATTCGGCCTGATTCATGCAGCTATCCTTGTGCCACACCTTCTCTCTGTTTGTCAAAATTCCTCTTTTCCTTTATGTACTTGTGATAGCATTTTTCTCCAGTTTGAGTTCTTTGTACAGTTATGCTGTCTCTCTCTGTCTATCTTTCTGTCTGTCTGCCTGTCTGTCTGTCTGTCTCACTCTCTCTCTCTCTCTCTCGCTCTCTCTCTCTCCCCCCAGTGTGTGTGTGTGTGTGTGTGTGTGTGTGTGTGTGTGTGTGTGTGTGTGTGTGTGTGTGTATGTGTGTGTGTGTGTGTGTGTGTGTGTGTGTGTGTGTGTGTGTGCATGTCTATGTTTATATTACTTGACAGAATGTGTGTGTGTGTGTGTGTGTGTGTGTGTGTGTTACTTGGCAGAATGCATGCGTGTGTGTGTGTGTGTGTGTGTGTGTGTGTGTGTGTGTCATTGTGTGTGTGTGTGTGTGTGTGTGGATAACCAATACATACCATTCATTCATGCAGCGACATGCATCTAGACATTCTCCTTGTAGGAGAGCAATGTGAATTTAATACAGAAAAAAAAAAAAAAATTCCAGCAAGAAAGTGATGTACATTTATCCTTTTGGATTAGAATGGGATAACAGAACAGTCTAGTGTAGTTTAAAAAAAAAAAAAAAAAAAACCTGCAGCAACAGATGATTTCCACTGCCACAATCATCATGAGAGATCAGTCATGATTGTTGGCAGACATGGTATTGCTGCCAGGCCTTCACATGGTGTCAGTCCATCACCCACCTTTTACTGTGTCCACTGAAGGAAGCTCACATGATCCCAGCATTCCTTTCATGGGCTCACTCCTGAGACTGCTTGAGCAGAGGGAAGCAGGTGGCCTGCAGACTCTTGGATCTTGGCGATATTAGAAGCAGTGGACCTGTAGTGGAAGTCGCCTGGATGCGAGCACTGGGCAAGAGAGAGAGTGGTGCCTAACTGTAGGTGCTGGAGTAGAATTTTCTCTTGGGGGGGGGGGGGGGGGGGGGGGGGGGGGGGGGGGGGGGGGGGGGGGGGAAGCAAATTACCCCTTCCACAAGGTCTGTAATGGACGCAGTCAATCACCGTAATTCTGCCCCCCCCTTCCCCGTCCTCCCAACCCCCCTCGCTCCCATTCTTCAAGAACAGCAGTTTTCTATCTCACAGTTCTTCTACTCTCACCCCCTCACCTTCTCCCATCCCCCTCTTCACATTCCTTCTCTCCACCCCCCCCCCCAATTTAGAATCCGCTGTACTCGATGTGTCAGACAGGGAAACCAGTTGTGACAAGCCAGTGACAAAGTGCAATTCAGTACCTTGCAGAACAATGAACACAAATGGATCTGCGAGGAGAGCTGAGTGAAATGACGAACAAGAACCGTAACTCTTGCACCGATAAGGAAACAATGGAGGCACACTAACCCCTGACCTGATTCTACTTGTAGCACCCGTTTTGCCTCCGGGGGAGCACACTACACACAAGTGTTGACAAATTTTCCTTGTTTGTCGATGTGCCTCTTGTCTGCTTGTGTGCTAGACGAAAAGGTGCACCAGTAACAACAGATGGAAAATGTAAGCCTTTCATGGTTTCACCTCTAGGAGCAAGAGTTACTTAGGGTGTTTATCGTTCAACACAATTCGATGTTAAGTATTTTTGCAGTATAATGGTCAGTAAAGATGTGAATCACAGATGGTATGTTTACCCTTTCTCTGTCTGTCTGTCTGTCTGTCTGTCTGTCTGTCTGTCTGTCTCTGTCTCTCTCTCACTTGTCTTTGTTGCACTGCTGGTGTGCTGTTTCTTTCCTAATCAAGTCCAAATGCACAGAAACACATTCACCTGTCTGTTTTCTGACAGCTGTGTCATTCCAAAACACTGATACTGTCTCTGTACAGTAGCAGTTAGGATAGTGTGTGTGTGTGTGTGTGTATGTGTGTGTGTGTGTGTGTGTGTGTGTGTGTGTGTGTGTGTGTGTGTGTGTGTGTGTGTGTGCGCGCGCGCGCGTGCGTGCATGTGCACTCTGTTGCATCTGAAGTGTGTGTGAGTTTGTTACATGTGGAGTGTGTATTTGTGTGTATTTTTTGCTTGCTGATAATGTGAATGTGATGTGTTCATGTGAACAAGTAATTGCATGTCCCTGTAGAACAATGTGTTTGTGTGTGTGTGTGTGTGTGTGTGTGTGTGTGTGTGTGTGTGTGTGTGTGTGTGTGTGTGTGTGTGTGTGTGTGTAGCTACGTGTTAATGTATGTGCATGTATAACTGTATGTATGTGTGTATATTGTGTGATTCTGTGCTTGTATTTGTGGGATCTTTAGAGAGGTATCAGTGAATATTGTTGTTGATGATGACAGCTGACGACAATATTTTTCTGAAAGCTGCATAGTAACTCTCACACACTGCTACCTCCCCCATCTCCCCCCCCCCTCCCAACCCTTCTCTTCCTATTCCCTATCCCTCCCCTTTCCTTCCATCCCCAAATTTACTTTTATACTGGGTATTACTTTATTTTTAGTTGTTTTTCTTCTGTGTAGACCTGTGAAGATGAAATAGGAACTGGGTAGCAAAACTAGTAACCCAGCTGTGAGAATGGTAGGAACGGTTGTAAGATGGTATGAGCTGCGATAGACAGAAATAGTGATACTGCATGCTGTTCTAGTCATATTTTCTGTATGTTGTGTGAATTTTTTTGTTTGTTTTTTAACAATTTGATGTTCAGTTTATTTCTTCTCTGCTGTGTGTGTGTGGCTGCATGTGTGTGCGTGCAGAGAGAGAGGGAGAGAGAGACAAACAGACAGACAGACAGGCAGAAGGGGAGGGATTGAAAGGGAGGAAAAAATGTAGAAAACAGGTATATATCAATGATGTTTAAAAAGAAAAAGGTACAGAAATATGATAATTAAAAAAAAAATATATATATATATATATTGTCCAAAAAAGTCTGAAATGTAGGGCATATAATGGTACAGAATCATCATTTAGGTAACATGAAGCCATTAATGTATAAATGTATGATACATTCAACTGTACTATTGCTGACAGCTGAAAAATTATTGGCATTATACATACATATATATATATATATATTTTTTTTTTGTTCTTGTTTTTGGTTTTATCAAATAAGATATTTCAAGGTCTGAATTTGAAAGATTAAAAGCAAAAAAAAAAATGAAACTAGGGGGAAAAAACACATAAAAAGTAGATAAATGAATGCAAATAAATAAAGCTGCAAATCTCACCAGATCTGAAGCCAAAGAGAAAACATTCATAATAACTGTTGAGAACAAACGGAGTTGATGTTTACGTCATGTGATTATGGGAATCTCGAATGTACACACACACACACACACACACACACACACACACACACACACACACATTTTCAATGAGCATCTATTTAGAGGTATGAGAAGCCAAATCAAATGCACAACTATAAAAAAGGCAGGCTAAGAGTCTGACAGACTGCCATTAGAAATCGCATACATATGCATTGTCCTAGAGTTGGGCCAAAAAGAGTCGCATCCATATACATTTACTTACCCTGTACATAAAATTACATGTATAGCCATATAAGAAATAGCAAACATGTTCAAGTGCTAGGGAAAAAGAGGAAAAAAAAAAACCCCGAACAAACAAAAATTGATTATTCATACACTGATATTCATTGTTTCAAGTTTCTGCTGACAAACAGCTTCAAAACCGTGATGTTTATGTTGTTGATTTACTAATGGATGAGCTTTTTACCCATGTAAATGACTACTGTTTTGTTTTGTTTTTTGTTTGTTTTTTTTTTCTTTTCAATCTTGTTACGTTTAACAAGATTGTTTGTAAACAGACCGATTGACTCATGCATTCATTTTCATGTTTCTTCATTTATTTACTGACAGAGGGACTTGGCACTAATCTCAGCATTCAGTCGAGGGTATAACAGAAAACTGGGGAAACAGAGAGAAGAGAGAAACATTTGGCCCAGAGCCTTTTTCTTTCTTTCTTTCTTTTTCTTTTTTAAGCAGTGTGAGTTGGATCACACTTTTTTCTGGCATGTCCACCACTTTATTTTCACCATACTCATCCAGATTCTGTCACAGATTGCAGGAATTCCGAATAGGCTTCTTCTGCCGTGTTTTCAGTGTCAGCAGCTCCATAAGTAGCCACCAATGTATGAGGTTGCCATAAACCTACCCTGCAGACATGGCTCTGCAGTGTTGTGGAATCCTTTCACATATATGGAAACTTTTTTTTTCTGTTTTGGGGGAACAGATTGCTACATACTAAGCCTGAATGAGTCACTTTTTTTTTTTTTTTTTTTTTTTTTTTCTTCTAAATTTTTAAGACCCTTGTAAGTACAACACAAAGGAAATTGTACAGCATGATAATTTTGAAATAACATGAAAAAAGATTGATGTGATTTGTTCTCAAGTGGGAATTAGTTCAAAGCGAAGGATGACTGAAGTGATTAATCAATAGCTTAACAGTCCCAAATTTGAACGTTATTCATACAAACTGTGCTTTAGCTATGCAAGTACAGTGGGTTGACCATGTTTAATTTTACAGAAGAGGGTTTTGTTATTTGTTTTTGTTATACACGGCGAGAGAGAGAGAGCAATTGAATAGTCCTGAGGTCAGGCTCGAGTGAACATTTTCTTTCTTTTTGTTTTTTTTTAAAAATCCATATGATTGATTTTAACAAAAATGGCAAGATTCCTTGCAATCAGCTTGGCTGGAAAATAATAATGAACATGAAAATGCATGCTCACCTGCTCATTAGCAAAGGTGATTCACAGCTTACCTTAGCTGGTAGATGCCCCTTGACCAGGATTAAAAAAAAATTTTTTTTAATAGTTTTCAATTTGGTTTGGTTTTGATTGAGGGATGAATGGCATGAGCTGCAGTAAAAGACAAAACTGATGCAGTTTTTTTTTTCTTGTACAACTCACCTGCATGACTTCTTTTATGTATTAGTTTGCTTTGACACATGTGTTCTGCCAATGCAGCCATGCTACAGCTGCAGAAATGGCAGCAGACCTTGATCACGTGACTTCCATCACTAGCGGTAGTGGTAGTGGCGACGGTGATTAGTAACGAAAAATGTAGTCACGATAGCGGTTGTAGTGTCAGCAGCTGTTGCTGGTTTTGATGGTGTTGTGGAAGTAGTCATCATGAGCAGCAATATTCTGTACTGTGAGTAGACAGTCAGCTGATTCATGAGAGTCTTGCTCTGTTGCTTGATGTTGCTATACCACATGGTTTTCCTTGTTTTATTCATTCATTTTTGAAGTGCAAGGTTGATAAAGACACAGAGTTATGTGCCCTTTATTCCTGAGATCTGATGTTGAAATTTTTTTTTTAATGAGAATTTTTTTTTATGGCTTTCTATATATTTAAGTACAGCACATAACATCTTTGCAGTCGATGATGCTAGATTTGAAAACATGAAAACCATGTAAAAATAAAAAATTTTTTTGTCTTTTCCCATTTAGGCAAAATGTGCTTGGGAAAGGATAAAAAGTATGGATGTTCAGGATTACGTACAGTTGTACATCAAGTCTTTCTTTAACAAAACTGGTGTACCAGCTGATAATGTCATTTCCGCAGCCAGTTTCATAACAGGCCATTGTTAAGAAATTAAGAGGATGTTTTGTTTTGATTTGTTTTTTGTATGTTTGAGCGAAATGAGCTTGTGATTTGATATGTACCAAATGACTGCTTCGATTAATATATAGTTGCATATTTAGAATATGAAAAAGAAAGAAGTGTGGAAAGCAAAAGCAGGAAGTAAAATCTTTATTCTATCATTTTTTTTTTCAGTTCCCATTGTTGCTGTTTTCTCTTTTTATTTATTTATCTATATTTGATTGTGAACAGGTTCAATCAATGCAAAAAAAAACTTAATTTTTGTTTCAAATGTTGGTTTATTTATTCACATACTTTTTTTATGAATGAAAAAAAGGTAGTAACAACCAGGATTGTGAACTACTGAAAGAAATATTTAATGAAATTCAGATCCATAGGAAATTAGTCAGCTCTGTACATTCCAGTTTTATTGAGTCCCTGTCACTGTGTGGCCACGTCTGTGTCACTCTCTGTCTTCATGGGTCTACCCTTCTGTAGCCATGACTCCCATGTGTCCTTGTCTCTTATATATGGCCATCCTCTGTCAGTGTCTGTGTGTGCGTCACGGTGTCTCTGTGGCCGTCCCTCTGTAGTCTGTATGAACCTATCTGTATCATGTGTGTCCCAGTGTCTGTGTAGCCCTGCCTTAGTCTGCGTGAACCTGACCGTGTGTGTCCCATTCTGTGTGGGCCTTTCTCTGTCCAGTCTGTGTGATCATGCCTGTCTGTGTTTCCCAGTATCTGTGTGACCATGCCTGTTGGTCTGTGAACCTGTTTTCCTATTGTTCCAGTGTCTGAGTGACCTGTCTCAGTCAGTCTCTGTGATCCTGTCTGTGTGTGTCCCAGTGTCTGTGTGACTCACTGTGTGTGTGTGTGTGTGTGTGTGTGTGTGTGTGTGTGTGTGTGTGTGTGTGTGTGTGTGTGTGTGTGACCCTGCATCAGTCTCTGTGAACCTGTCTGTGTGGCAGTGTGTGCGTGTGGACCTACCTCTGTTAGTCTGTGTGACCCAGTCTGTTTGTGTTCTAGTGACTATATGACTGTTTGTCAGTACCCCAGTGTCTGTGTGACCCAGCCACAGTTTCGGTGAACCTGTGTGTGTCTCAGTGTCTGTGTGACCTTGCCTCTGTCAGTCTGTGCGATCCTGTCTGTGTGTTTCCCGGTGTCTGTGTGACCTTGCCTCTGTCAGTCTGTGTGATCCTGTCCGTGTGTGTCTCAGTGTCTATGTGACCCCATCTCTGTCAGTCTGTGCGATCCTGTCCATGTGTGTCCCGTGTGTCTGAGTGACCTTGCCTCTGTCAGTCTGTGCGATCCTGTCCATGTGTGTCCTGTGGTGTCTGAGTGACCTTGCCTCTGTCAGTCAGTGCAGTGCGATCCTGTCCATGTGTGTCCCAGTGTCTGAGTGACCTTGCCTCTGTCAGTCTGTGTGATCCTGTCCGTGTGTGTCTCAGTGTCTATGTGACCCCATCTCTGTCAGTCTGTGCGATCCTGTCCATGTGTGTCTCAGTGTTATGTGACCCTGCCTCTGTCAGTCTGTGCGATCCTGTCTGTGTGTGTCTCAGTGTCTATGTGACCTTGCCTCTGTCAGTCTGTGCAGTCTGTGCGATCCTGTCCTGTGTGTGTCCCAGTGTCTATGTGACCTTGCCTCTGTCAGTCTGTATGATCCTGTCCATGTGTGTCTCAGTGTCTATGTGACCTTGCCTCTGTCAGTCTGTGTGATCCTGTCCATGTGTGTCTCAGTGTCTATGTGACCTTGCCTCTGTCAGTCTGTGTGATCCTGTCCATGTGTGTCTCAGTGTCTATGTGACCTTGCCTCTGTCAGTCTGTGTGATCCTGTCCATGTGTGTCTCAGTGTCTATGTCTTGTGACCTGTGTGATCCTGTCCATGTCTGTCAGTCTATGTGACCTGCCTCCTGTCTGTGTGTCCTGTCTCAGTGTGTCTATGTGACCCCTGCCTCTGTCAGTCTGTGTGTGTGTCCTGTCTATGTGTGTCTCAGTGTCTATGTGTGCCCCAGTGTCTATGTGACCTTGCCTCTGTCAGTCTGTGTGATCCTGTCTGAGTGTGTCCCAGTGTTTGTGTGGCTCTGTCTGTGTATTTCACTGACTTTATGGCCCTGCTTCTGTCATTCTGTGTGACCCTGTCTGTCTGTGTCCTGGTATCCCTGTGGCCCTGCCACAGTCTGTGATCATGTCTTGTGAGTGTCCCAGTGCCTGTGTGACATGACTCACTTGGTCTGTGGAATCCTGTCTGCCTGTGTCATAGTGTCTGTGTGACCCAGTAAATGTCTTATCTGTGGTCCTACCTGTATCAGCCAATGTGGCTCTGTTTCTGTGCCTCCGTCTACTTGGTAAAAAAATCCTGTGTTATTTTGAGTGTCCCTGTCATTATGTGGGTCTGTCTGTGTGCGGCTCAGCATCTGCCATTGCATTTGTTCCTGTCTCATTGTGGCCTTGCCTCCATTTGTCCTTGGTTCAGTCATTCCATATGTCAAGTCTCAATATAGTCCTGTCCATGTGTTTCCCCTGTCTGTGCTTTACCCTGTTTCCACATGGTCTTCCTTCTGTCAGTCTGTGTGTCCCTGTTTCTGTTTGACTGTGTCTGTTTATGTGGCTGGTTCCTTTCTCTGTGTGGCCCTTCTTCAATCACTACCAGTCTGTGTGGCCCAGTTTCTACATCGGTGCATATCCCTGTCTCTTGTGTGTGCCTTTCTTGCTTATGATTCTCGTAAGGAAGTTTAATACAATGATGCTGTTTCTCCTTTAGCACACTGTATGAAATATACAATGATAGTTTTCTCTTTAAGCACACACTGTGTGAGATCCTCTTTTCGCTGTCATTGACACTGTATGTAAAGGCTTATTTTACCTGTCAAAGCTGTTATGTGAAGTCGTATTTTTCATGTCGTCCCATTAAAAATCCCATTTTACCTATCATTTCAGTGCATTAATCCACATGAAGTGCTGTTTTACCTGTTGTTGACACTATACAAAGCCCTGTTGACAGTATATATGAAGCTGTATTTTACTGGTCCTTTACAGTCTGTATGAATCTCCATTTTCCCTCTCCTTTACAGTCTCTATGAAGCCTTGTTTTACCTGTCCTCAGAGTCTATATGAAGCCCTGTTTAACTTGAGCTTCACACTCAACATGAAGTTCTGATGTACCTATCCTTTACACTCTATATGATGTTTAGTTGTACTCATCCCTCACATTCAACATGAAGTCCTCTTCTACCAGTCCTTCACACTCTGTGTACAAATCATTTCACACCTCTTAGATTGTCAGTCAATTGTTTTTTTTTTTTTTTTTCTGTCCCCTTGCAGAGTTTGACTTGCAGTACTTCTGGAAGTGGACCGACTTTCTGAGAGCTACATTGAGTTCACCCTGACCTTCACTCTGCTGATCGGCTTTGTGACCTACGTGTGCTGGACGTCTCCCCATTTGTCCAGTTCCTGGGTTTCATGGCCGTCTTCATGGAGGCCATGCTGGGCATGCCCACAGTTCTACAGGAACTTCAGAAACAAGTGCACTGTCGGTATGAGGTGGGTCGTGGCATTTGTTTTTGATTTCTCCCCATTGGCCGTGAAAACTTGAAAAAGTTTGATTCTGTGAAACCTGTCAAGATAGTTATTGTCGCCAGATAGTACACCTTTCACACATCTATATACTAGTATACAATTGTCATGGGTGAAACAGTTTCCTTCATTTACAAAGAAATCTCATTTGGGAAACTTCTGCTTGAGCACTTCCTAACTGTCACTGTTGTTTCTAAATTAACACATGTGCAAGGGCCAGAAGTATTTTTCAGCATGCTGATTCACGATACAGTTGAACTTTCTTGGTCTCACCTTTCCAGTTACAACTCCCTCCTTGATGTGCCTTGAATGAAAGTGACTGACCCGCTTCACTTAGTAAATTAACTGTGTACTATGACTAATTCTCACACATGGGACACCAGTCTTGGGCCAGGGCAACTCTGGCACAAACTATGCGTCAAGGAATGACCAAGAGTGCAGCAAAAGTTGCTTTTAAGGATCTGGCTACTGGCTGCAGAGATCTGTCTCCAAAGCGAACACCACTTACAGTTAATTTTCCTGCGGCACTTGCCTTCCACCATGAGAAATTATCTGCAAAATGATGTCATCCTCATCATGCAAAACCAAAGGCACTGACTCTAGAAGAGCAAATCAAAATAATCCAAAGAAATAGGAAAAAACACATAGATACAACATATCATTAATGATAAAGAATCATATTCAGCCAGGTGGGAGAGTGGATAGAATGAGGACAGGGAAGTTGTACCAAATTTGAGAAAAAAAGTGATATTCATGGACTTTGATATTATGGTTTGACAGTGGTTTTATGAGGTCAAATGAAAAAAGAAAATCTTGAATCGTAACAACAATACAAACTGTATTGGAGAGTTTTATGTGGACATGCTCAGCATATCTGATAAACATGTCGTGACAGTTTGATTTACTGTGAGTATGCCTTTGGATGATTGGTTATGAATATCTGCACTGTAGTATAATTCTCTGTTTTTACTTGATTTTCCCAAGTCACGGTAAGGAGGTTCCACTGTTCTAAGAAAGACCATGTGGTATTGATTCCACATACAGCAGGAATCCCACTGGATGTGTGAAGGGAAGCTCTGGGAGATGTTTCATTCTCATGATAGGAAAGTATGCCACATTCATGAGCAGCCATTGCAGAGCTCTGGGAGATGTTTCATTCTCATGATAGGAAAGTATGCCACATTCATGAGCAGCCATTGCAGAGCATCAGCGAGAACGGTCAAGTGACCATGTCGTTTGTCGATGAACACTGTGCATGCATGTGTGCAAATCTTATCTGTGTGGAAATTCATGATTGGCCCAGCGGTTTTCTTTCACCCAGCTGCCTCTGGTGATCTTATGAATTACGTGAAATAGTTTTTTGCACCATAGTGTCTCCGCCTGAAGCTAAGGACGAAGCGAAGTTTGTTCCCTTTTGCTTTTACAAGCATGTCTTTGGGGTAAAGAAAATGGAGACGGAGGAAGTAGATGCTTATACATCAAAGGGAGACAGTGTAGAGGAGACATCAAGTCTGACAGCAGGGTATGATGTAGAGCCAAGTACCTTGAGCCCAGTACCTGTCATGATTAGGTCTGCCAACCCCAAACAGTTCAGATAAAAATGTGTAAAGTCACTGCTTTTACCTTGTGTAGAACATTTGTAGGAAGCCCTGCACTGACCTGGCTTGATCCTCCATTTTGTGCTAAAGGGCCATAAATGCCCCACCCCCTCTTTTTTTTTTCTTTTTATATGCTAGCACCAATTCTTCAGTGTTTTATTATTTAGAGTTGAAATGCCCCCTTCCCTCCTTTTTTTATTTTATTTTTTTTTTTTTTTTTGTTTTGTTTTTTTTTTTTGTTGTTCTCTCTCTCTCTCAAGAAGTTGTACACTGTGCAGGTCAGCTTATCAAGGAAGTGGAAGGAGGGGGTCGTTGGCATGTCCAACATTGTTTCCCATTCTGTAGGCTTGAAAACACTGTGACGCTGGTACATTCAGTTACAAGGCAAATGAAACAGTCTAGATTGTAAGTTCAAAATAAGATACGACCACAAACACTGCATTCACCTTTTTTTTTGTTGTTGTTATCCTTTAAGAAAGGGATTGAGGTTGAGAGGAACGAGGACAAGGTGGACATAGGGGTGTAATGCTTCGCTTCTTTCCATCCAACTCATTCACCGGCTACCCCATATCTCTGTGATTTTGTGGTCTCTTGGCTTTTGTTATTTTTAGTTTTTATTATTTTCATCCATGTAGATTCTAGTTTCTCAGTCATAAAAGTGATAAATAGACTAATTTGTTTAGTCAAAGGTTAGTTTGGAGTGATAACTACAAATAACATCCATTTATCAATTCAGAACAAAGCTTAAATCATTTTTGCTTCTTGTGGTGGGAGGAATTTTTATCCATGTAGATTCTAGTTTCTCAGTCATAAAAAGGATGAATAGACTAATTTTTAGTCAAAAGTTAGCTTGGAGAGTTAGCTACAAATGACACCCATTTCTCATTTTAAAGACAAATTATAATCACTTTTGCTTCTCAGTTGGGAGGAGGTAATTAAAACTGTTCATACTGATGACATCTCTAATGTGATTGGGTAACATATTCTTTACTATATTTTAGGTTGTTTTTTTTTTTTGAGCCTAGTAAAAATTTTATTGGTAATATTTTGTCTGTTTGTTTCTTGCAACAAGACAGTTGAAAGAAACATTCTGCGTCTCAGTTGTTGATGTCTTCATTTAAAAGAATTGTATTAAATCTCCTCAAAGTCACACACACACACACACACACACACACACACACACACACACACACACACACACACACACATGTGCATGCACGCATGGCTGCACGCACATATAACAACCTGTAAATGTCAAGTATCGCATGTGACAAGATTAAATCTTGCAGCACACACATGACACAGCCTGTACATGTCAACATTGCATGTGATGAAAGTAAAACATTGCAGCAGATGACAAATATTTTTTTCTTCCTTTCCTTATGCTACAGTCGCAAGATGGTTGCCATGTGGACCTGTGGAGATGTGTTTAAGACCGGCTATTTCATCGCACGAGCTGCCCCCATGCAGTTTTGGATCTGTGGGATGGATGCTGCAGATCGGCATTGACATTTCCATCTTCATCCAGGTGCACTTATACCGTGGCAACGCTGCCCCTGTCATCATAAAAGCCAGCAAGCCAGCTTTAAGCTGATGATAGAAGACACTTGACTAGGTGTCATAGGTGATTTTCCTGCTTTCTCAGTGATATTGGGGTAATACGTTTATACTCTGGAGAGGGGCATTCCATGTGTTTCATAAACGGTGGAAGTGTGGGTATTGTTGTAGATGAGGCGGAGGAATGTGCATTTCTAGTGTTGGTGTGTGTCCATGTTGGTATGGGCATGTGGTGAGGGCATTTGTGTGCTCGTGCCTGGGGCATGTGCAGCGTCATTTGAAGTCAGATCAGTGTTTCTGGATTCAGTCCTGCGTCAGCAACATAGTCTTCAACCCTGGTGAATGTGTGATAGAGATACGTCTGTAATGCCTTTTCAGTTTTTGTCAATACTCAGCCCCAAAATGCTTTCGTTCTGTTTTAAAAAGAAAGCCAGAAGCTGTTTCTTTCAGAAATTTCATTTTTTTTTTTTTTTTTGCTCCCTCCCTTCCCCCCTGTTCTCCACTGGTCATGCACTAACTCTTTAATACTTATACTTAATAAATGTAGGTATTGCTGTTGCCGATAGACTTTGCACCAAACAGGTAATGGGCAGCATTGTCATGAACACATGTAAAACAGCATGAGAATAAAGACTACCAATTTCATAATTACATTAGGTATAGTGTCTGTGTATTTACCAAAAAAAACCAACAAAAAACAACAAAAAAAAAACCCACGAAAATTTGTATTAAGTGTGCAATGTGATAGTTGTTTGTGGTTTCAAGTTTTTAAGGAAAAACTAAGTGAACAAACCAACCCCTTCACTCTCACGGTCCTCCCCCCCCTGCCCCCCCTACACCCCCCTCAAAAAAAAAGAAGAAAAATTGGTTCAGTTGATCTTTTTTTTTCCCATCTCATCCTCCAAGGTGTTTCAGTGGCATTGGTCCCACACCCAGGCTCATTCCATCACCGCCCCAGCACTGGCAGTCCACAGGTAGCAGTCAGCACAAGGTCAGTATGCGGCACATGCAGTGGTGGTCAGTGGTACCTGATCTGATCCAGCCTGAACAGGACTCCACCTCCTGAGCCTCATACCGATGACGGTTGTTGCCGGCTTGCTCAGTTAGCAGGGACTGCATCTGCCATACTCGGAGAATTTCGTTCTTCACACACACAGAAAAACATTCAGTTGATTTATCATTCGTTGATTTCACCAAGCAGTATTGAGAACTTGTGCGTACAGCGCACCCACTGCTGATAATGATCTCTGCCCTGTGTGGCTGCCTTTTAACAGAATGATGCAAAAAAGAAAAATGCTGATTAATGGTATTGCTGCACAAATCACTTCATCTTCGTTCGCAATCAATGTTGATGATGAACATTTATAGCTATACCTGTATCGCTCATTATTACTATCCTTGAGTGGGATTTTATCAAGTCATCCAGTATATGTTTAAGTAGTGGACCAGAGAAAGTTTTTTGTGTTTCTTTTATAATGGAGAAATCAGTTTAGATCGAGTTTTTCATTATGTGTGTGTGTGTGTGTGGGAGGAAAGAGATGATTTTTGTTGTTTTTTTTTTTTCCTACTGTTCTTCATTGTTCAAATCTGGTCAACCTGTGTAGTTCATGGAAATAATTTTTATGTTCTTCTGTTGCTTTTCATATCATTTGATTTGTCTAAGTTTGATTTTTTTTTATATATTTTTGAATCGCAGCTTCTTATCAAGGAAAAGAGAATCAACAGACAAACCAGAAAAGGATGTGAATTTGTTTTCTCTCTCTGTCAATTGATTTGTTTGAGGTTGCGTAACCAGTGCCAGGTGTGTGCACACATTAAAATGATGGCAACTACATTTTCAGTAGCGTAATACATCAGGCGAGTCAAATAACGAATAGAGAGAAATGCATGAGATAGCTGTTCTAACAAGGGACATAATTGCTCCGCGAAATGTTCATGACGTTTACGATTATTTCCCTTGGTTAATGGGCTTGTACACATTGATGTAACGGACCACTTCTTAATTCATCCTACATGACTTCATTTTGCGCTTAAGAAGACAAAGCAAAAACCAGACAATGGAGATCTGCGGTGTCTGTTTTTGATTTCTTGTTTTCTTTAGCACAAAACAGTCATGTAGGCTGGAAGGAAAGACAGTTTCATGTCATCAGTGTGCTTACTGATTGCCAAGGGGAAACAACTGTGAACTTCCTGAACATCTAGACTAGACAGCAGACTCACTTATTTTGAATTGAGAGGGACTCACTTGTGTGTTTTGAATTAAGAAACACATTTCTCTGTGTGTGTGTGTGTGTGTGTGTGTGTGTGTGTTTCCTTGTGTGTGTGTGTGTTTTTGATGTTTTTTTCTTTGATGTTGTAGATGTTATAATGAAGTGATAAGAAAATTGATAACTTGCGTTAAAGAAGGGAAAAAAAATAGAGAAAGGGATATGATCATGATTTCCTCTTGTTTGCATGGCCTGTGTGTGTCATTGTAAGCTATGTCTGTCATTGGTATTGCTGGACATTTGCTTTGTTTTGTTTTGTCATTTCATCTGTGTTGCCTTTGTTTGTTTTGTTTAGTTTGAAAATACAAAAAATTTATTTGGAGGGCAGGATGAGTTTCATTCATAATTTCTGTACTGACATGTTTAGCGATCATTTGCATCCATTCTTACTTCTGCTTCACTGCTCTTGTGTTGATTACCTTTTTAAACAAATGTCAACATGTATAATGCAGAATGAATGTGAAAATGTGAACATGCTATGGGCACACTGTTAATCATGCATGAAGATTTTTGGTAACTTTCTGAGCTATTTGTTTCATTTGTGAAGTATTTACAAGTGTGTGTGTGTGTGTGTGTGTGTGTGTGTGTGTGTGTGTGTGTGTGTGTGTGTGTGTGCATGCATGCACACATGCGTTTGTGCCGATGGCTATGTGCATGCATGCGTTTGTGTGTGTGTGTGTGTGTGTGTGTGTGCATATTTTTTGCATGCATTAGCTAGTGTGCATATGTAATACAGTGATGCGCATGTTTTGGATGTGACATAAACACATGTATGTGCGTGCTTGTGCACATGTGTATGTGTGTGTGTGAGTGGTGTGCGGAGATCAGAGGCTGTTTGGGAAACATTAGATATGAACAACACATGCACATGTGCTTATACACATTTGTTCCCCCTGGGATTTCTGGAACTCTTTCAGTAGAAGTAATCCCCTGTTGGTGTTAAGTTCAAGGCCAGTAATGTCCACCTTTCTTTCAATTTTACTCTCTCTCTAACTCTGCTTGTTGATGTTGTTGTTTTTTGTTGTTTTCTTTACTGTTTTTCTGCCGTAGTGAACCATTCTCCTGCCTTTGATCTGGAATCATTTTACAGTTAGTTCTCTTCATAATTTATGACATGACATGCCACCTTTTTTTTTTCTTTTGTGACTAGGTAATAAAGATTGTACACATTGTTCAGAGTGCACTCAAGCTTTCCATTCTTTACTGTTTGCCCATGTGGCTTTTTATGGCATTTAAATATTTTTGATTACTTTTTTTTTGTGGTGACTTTTTAAAAAGAAAGCGGGTTTAATGAGTTGCGTGTGTATACTTTGTTTTAAACCATTTGAGAGTTGACTTCAATGGGGAGACAACCCTGCTATGGCCCTTTGCGATTGGCTGGGCTATGAGCCACATTCTCTGTCTCTCTCTCTCCCTCTCTCTTTCTGTCTCTCTCTCTCCCTCTCTCTCTCTCTCTCTTTTAATCTGGGTTTGATAAATTAAGAGGAATGTCTGGTGATCCCAGCTCTGCTTGTTCTTATCAGTTTTACAGATGTCAGTCATCTAGCCACAATGTTGTAATTACTTTTTATTTTTTTTTTTATAAGATGGAATATTTTTCTTTCAGGATCTTATCTTTCTAGGATGTGACCTTTTGACAGCTCTTAAAAGGCCCATGGTGGTCGGCTGGACTTTAATGATCAGCAACTATGCTAAACTACGATGGTGAAAATAGATGAAAAGTATATTATAACTCTATGGCAACTAAACTGAATAAAGATTATGAAAATAGAAGAAACGTTTGGCATAACTTTGTGGTTTAATAGATTTTCTGTGTAAAATTGGTTCTGCTTGCCTCAGAAAGACTTAATGGCCATAGCTGGCCGGGCTTTAATTTTCTCTTTCTGTGTAGATGTTGTTTATCAAAGTGGATTTTTTTTTTCTTTTTTTTTTTTTTTTTTTTTTGCTTCAGAATTCTGAATCCTACAGTTTTTCTTTTTGGCTGTATGTGCATGTACCATGGAAATTTGTGAGTGTGAAATTCTGTGTTGGCAATATTCAGAAAGGGATTAAAAAATCCAAAAAAAAACCCCCATGTTTTAGTTTTAAAAATTACCCATTTTTTAAACCTGGACAAGCTTTACTAATTTGGCACAACGTAGGGCCCTGACCATTTGAACTTTTGTCTGTTCGTTCTTAAGCTTAATTAAGGCCTCTTCCTGAAATCAAGTCCCAACTTTTTTTTTTTTTTTTTTGAACATTGTGTGTGTATCGTCATTGATGGGAAACCTCAGAGTTGATCTATTTTAAGCAGGTGCTGATTGATGGTGTAATGCAGTGAACTGTTTTGCGAGATCCATAAGTGTGGAGGTTTTTAGTCATTTAAAAGGGAGCATTGTTCGTCTGATGATTGCATTACCATTTTTAACCCCTAAGAGTTTATGAACAGATGTGAATTGGATGATTATATGTATGATAGCATCAAATAGTCAGATGTTGTTGGATTTGTTTTGCTTCTTTTTGTATGCTAATGCTAAAGAAGATTTGATATATAGGGCCAAAGATGTTTATATCCTGTGCATGTTCATTGCATTTGACTTCGAAGCAAACCACAAAGACAGTTGGCTAACTTTTTATGAAGGTTTTTTTCCATTCTTGCATAGATAGTTTTTTTAGTAATCATGTCATGTGTTTTAATGCCCCCAATATATTATATATCTAAACGTTGAATTTTGTTTCTTCCTATTTGAACCTTTTCTTTAGTTTTGGGATGTTTTTGTGTGTGATTTAGATGTATAATTTTCATGTTTGAATTGGAATTGTAGTTTTTTTTTAAAAACTATTTTCGTAGAATTTTTTTTTTTTTTTTACATGTTCCAGGTGAATGGGTGCTGCAAACAGATCGTTTATAGGCCCAAGCAGAACAATGTGCTGACTCCCATTTCTGCTCTTTTTATCTTTTTGGTTTTTTTTTTTTTGTTTTGTTTTTTTTTTTTAGTTTTGTTTTAGTCATGGTCCCACTTATGTAATGTTTAGTTGATGTTAGAATATATGCCCGTAGCATGTGCTTACAGGGGGGAGACAATGCATGCGTTTTGTGTGTGTGTGTGTGTGTGTGTGTGTGTGTGTGTGTGTGTGTGTGTGTGTGTGTGTGTGTGCTTCAGGGGAGAGAGACAACACATGCATGTGCGGGGTGTGTGTGTGTGTGTGTGTGTGCGTGCGTGCGTATGTGCATGCGAGTGTGTGTGCTTGCGTGCATGCTCTGTGTGTGTGTGTGTGTGTGTGTGTGTGTGTGTGTGTGTGTGTGTGTGTGTGTGTATACGCTGCATCTCATCATGGCTTTGAGTTAGATAAGCTGCTGTTCATTTTCTTCTGTTTGTTATTAACTAGTTTCTTGCTTGCTTGTACTCTGGTCCTGTCTTCCCTCCACTCCCCCTCTCCATCCTCCTTCTTCACTCCATCTGTCTGTATCTGTCTCAATCCCTGTTGTCTGTATGTCTTTCTCTCTCTGTGTGTGTCTCTCTCTCTCTCTCTCTCACTGTGTCCCTCTCATAGCTTCATTTCTGTAGGCCTCATGTCTTGATAAGAGGTAGTGTTGATGTGTTTTTAAGGCGTGCGTGTATGTATGCGTGTACATGTGTGTGTGTGTGTGTGTGTGTGTGTAAGCTGCACATGTAATATCTCTGAAGCAAGTTCATTCCTTGCTTCAGTGTCCACAATGTACCAGTTCAAGATTTGTGCATTTGTGATCTCTCGAAGTGGAAAAATATGTAATGTTTGTTTATTAACATGTTTTCTTGCAGTGGGACCATACTTTTGCTTGGGCATGCATTTCTCAAAGAGTTTGTTTATTTGTCTCTGCAAATACAAATGACGCTCTTGTGGATTGGTGAATAAAACTATTTTTGATAGCTTGCGTTCTGTTCTTAGTCTTGTCTTGATAACACAACATGTAGGGAAAGTGATGATGACTGTTTGCCTTTCTGCCCTGTTATACTGGCAGATAATGTTCTATGTCTGTACCTTTCTCAGGTGGTTGCTGTCTCTGTCTGTCTGTCTGTCTGTCACATGCTCTCTCTCTCTTCTCTCTCTCTCTCTCTCTCTCTCTCTCTCTCTCTCCCAAACATATATACACATGAACAAGCATACGCACACATTTACGAACAAGCATACGCACACATCACACACTTAAAACACTCACGCCCACGTGCATGTATGTCGCATAGGGGGAACACTTGACCCACAACAGAATTTGAGAGCAATATCAGTTGAACCACCACACAACCACCTCCCACGTTCTCTCTCTCTCTCTCTCTCTCTCTCTCTCTCTGTCTGCCTCGGTTTCTTTCTGTGTGACTCTATTTGTATCAGACAGGAATGGATACAGGTGGGAAAAAAGAAAAGCTCTTGATATGACAAAAGTCAATGACTTTCTCATTGATATTGTGATTGCTTTGCTTAGATAATTGTGAACTTGCCTGAAGGAATGAGGGAGGGGAGATGCAAACCTACCGACCTCAGTCCTGTCGCGTGGCCCTCTAAAGACTAAGATGGCTCGTTAAGGAGAGCAGAGTGTGCTTTCCTTAATTATTTTCCTCCCAGCTGAAGGGCCCACTTGTTGGACCCTCAGCGGCTGGCAGAGGGAGAGAACTTGTGCAGATTGGCGCGCAGTGCTTCCCCTTGTGTCGAAGTTTTGGTCCTTTGGAAGCTGCAGGTTTCTTCCTCTATTGCTGCCAAGTTCCGGTGGGTCAGGTTGAATATGGGATTCTCTCAGTGGAACAAACACTGTTATTTATATATGTGCGTGTGTGTATCAGAACAGAAAAGGAAAACCCAACAGATGAAAATAACTGCATTTGATAACATCAGACTATATCTCACACACACACACACGCACACTACACACACACACACACACACACACACACACACACACACACACACACACACACACACACACACACACACACACACACACACATATTTTGCACACATGTGCTGTTATCAAATGTAGTTATTTCCATCTTGTTTTTTTCCCTTTTCTATTCCAAGGCACATACAGAATACAGAAACTGGAGAACATTGCTAGAAA
>JADBJO010000461.1:347500-352500 GCA_016801955.1 Conus betulinus | reverse complement strand
CTGTAACATCTGTACACTTGTGTTACAAATTATATAACATTCAGTTTTGCTTTGTTTGTTTGTATATTTTGGTAATAAGCTGGCGACTAGGAAGTGAGAATATCATTGCAATGGACACTTCTTGACCAGTCTGTGGGACCATTTCCTGATACTGTCTTTCGGCGCGTTTTCGTTCCCTTCAACTTTTTTCGAGTGATATTTTTTTAACTTAAAAAAAAAAAAAAAAACTTGATGGCATAGTTTTGGTTTCATCAAGGAGGTGTCACCTCGTGCGGACTTGTCCCCTATACGCTGCACCACATCCGCTAAGTTTTGAGTCCACACAGCCCATGATCTGAAGATGATGGCAATAAATTAAGCGGGAATGCGGGCTCACGAAACCTTTACATGGATATCAATATTCAGATAAATAAGCTGCTAATTGTAATCATTGTGGTTTTACCGCATGACCTGAGTGACTTAAAAAAAAAAAAATCAATTTGATTTTGTTCGATTTCATTTACTTCCTTTAACGTGCTGGGGGCATAAATCAAAGAGAAGACTAAAACCTGAAATTGAGAGAGAGAGAGAGAGAGAGAGAGAGAGAGAGAGAGAGAGAGAGAGAGAGAGAGAGAGAGTGCCTGGTGGTGGTGGTGGTGGCGGTGGTGGTGGTGGTGGCGGTGGTGGAGATCAGAGGCTACTAGCAGGGCTGACTGACTACCCAGTCATTTTCAGCCCCTGTTATTCTGCCCCCCCCCCCCCCCCCCCCCCCCCCCCCATGACCGTTTGCCGCTGAGGGCCAGCCATTATATTAGTAGCCCGACCGATCCCTGGCTGACAATGGCGTCATTCTCCCCCACGCGTTGCTCGCTCACTCACACACACTCTGGGCCCACTTGACGACAGACCACATCTTCACAGTCAACAATGACGGGCGTTAACTCCCTTGGCTCCAAGTTGTATTGGGGGCTCGCGTGGTGGTTGGTGGTGGTGGTGGTGGTGGTGGCCGCGCGGACAACTGACACGCATGCGCACGACACAGGGCGGGGTCCTCGGCATGACGGTGGTCGGGCTGTGTGGGGTCAAGGCTCTTTCCTTTTTGTCTTCGTGGCTAATGAATGGCACGGTGTCGGCATTGCAGTGAAAAGTGGTTCTGGTGTCAGGTTTCTGGGGGGGGGGGGGGGAAGCAATTATCCACGGGTCATTATGGACAGGAACTACTTATTTGGTTTCATTTTCAAACGGTTTCTGGGACGTGGAGAACCCGCCATCACGAGGACGGGCACATATTATATGGGCCAAGTTCAGGCTCTTCACAGCTCATTCAGCCCTTGAATTCCCCGCCCGCCTCCTCCTCCTCCTCCTCCTTTCTTCTTCTCCTCCTCCTCCATCGATCCAGACAACTCCATCTCTTCCGGGTTGATATTTCAAGCAGGTCTAACGGTTTTTCCCAGAATTTGAAAAGAGAGGGGTTAGTTACCGCCAAGGACACAGACCAACAGAGAGTACAGGACTAGACCGATTTTTCCCAGGTTTTAGAAGTCGGTTAAAAAAAAAACTCGGTTCGAGTCCCGGACGATACTCTTAGTCCCTGTAAGATAGTGTACTCGCGTCAAAAGTCGATGACAACTGTTTTCTTCAGGAAAACAGCTTTGATCCTCGAGGAAAATAGCGAAGAGAGGGAAAATACTAATTATCTCAAGATCGTAACTGTTTTCTTAGGGATCTATTTCCCTATGTTTTCCTTAGGATGATAACCGTTTCCTGGAAGATCACAAGTGTTTTTTTCCCCTATTTTTCTGAGGGTAATAATTGTTATTCCTGATTTCCTGAGGAAAACAGACATTGTGGCAAGAAAAATATTATTATTGAACATGAAATGAGGCAGGGAACAATAAAAACAAGTAGGGTAACTTTTGCTCCCATATACTCAGAGTAACTTTCATTCAAGACTGGCACAACCTATTAAACTTTATAAAGTCAGACATATATAAACATGAACAACATAATAGTGGGGAAAAATACAAGTGCAGGCCAACAACCCTTCGTCAACACAGTGATGACTTGGCAAAGATTTGAACTTGGGGGGGGGGGGGGGGGGGGGGGGGGGGGGAGATGAAGAAAATGGGAACTTGAAATTATGAAAATATATTATAAATATGAAAACGTTTTACTAGGTGCATGAGAGAACCATCATAATCCTTCTCGAAGGCAGATCTTTTCGTGTTGTCTGCTCCTAGGCCTTTTGTTCGCTGGATCGGTCTCATCAGGAAGCCATGGCTGATTGTGTCTGTGCTCCTGGCGTCAAATAGAGAGAGGCACCACACACAGTCCATAATACTGTGGTGTTCTCACCACCAGGGATTAAAAAAAAAATCCAGCAGCACCCCCAAAGCAGCCAGCGAAGGGTAGTAAACTGGAACAAAACAAAAGTGTGGAGAGGAAAAGAAGTTGCTGTAAAACTAAAGACATTATTATACAAAGAGTATAAAAATGTAGGGGACAATTTTTGAGCCGACGCCTGTGGATCCAACCAAGGGAGATCAAAAGACAAACACAGACAGGAACAATTATAAATAACCTCGATTTAACTTGAACATGAAATGAGGCACGGAACAGTAAACGAGTAACTTTTGCTCCTAACCCAACTCAAAGTAAGTTTTATTTAAGACTGGCACAGCTTTTTAAACTTAAATAAAGTCAGACAAATACAAACAATCTTATAGCAGGGGGGAAAAACAAGCGCAGATCAACAACCCCCTTTGTTATCCCAGTGGTGACTTACCAAAGACTTGAACTTATAGAGAGGATGGGGGAAAAAAGATTGAAGATGAAAAAAAAAATGTAAACATGAAATAAAGAAAATATATCATGAATATGAAAACTCTTCACTAGCTGCATGAGAGAACCATCGTAATTCCTTTGGAAAGCACATTTATTTATATCGTCCGCTGGGTTGGATTCACCAGGGAGCCACAGCTGACAGTGTTTGATTGATGGTGAGATTAACGTCCTATCGGCCTGTGGCCCTTAAGGACAGTCCACAATACCGTGGTGTTCTCACCATCAAGGGATAAAAAAAAAAAGAATCCAACAGAACCCCCAAAGCAGCCAGCGAAGGGTAGTAAATGAAACAAAACAAAACTGTGGGGAGGAGAAAAAGTTGCTGAAAAACTGAAGACACTATACAAACAGAATAAAATGTAGGGGATAATCTTTGAGCCTACGCCTGAGGATCCACCCAAGGATGCATGGGAGATCAAAAGACAAACACAAAGACAGACAGAATCTTCAACTCCACCCACTCCCCTTATTTGTCTGACTTTATTCAAGTTTAAAAGGCTGTGCCAGTCTTGAATAAAAGTTATTCTGAGTTAGGTTTCCTTATGGGAGCAAAAGTTACTCTACTTGTTTATTGTTGTTATTATTATTATCATGAATACTTATATAGCGCCTATCCTCGGCTGGAGACCAAGCTCTAAGCGCTTTACAATCACACTCATTTACATAACGGGCTGTCTACCTGGGTAGTGTCGACTGAAGGGCTGCCAGCGCGTGCCATCCAGTCAATATTGTTCACTCAGTTTCGTTACTTCCTTCATTCTTTCCATTATGAACAGGAAAAACAGCTGCGATCGCTGCGTACAGGAACAAGCAGTTAATAGATTCGGCAAGTCAGGGGGGAAATAAGCTGTGATCTCGATGATCCTATCTGTATTCCTATTTTTTATTGTTTTTTTTTTTCAAGGATGATAACTGTACACGTCGTGCACAATGGAAACCAGATGTTCTCCTTAAGGATAACACCGATGATAGCTGTTAACCCTGGGAAAACAGTAGAAACATTTGTGATCTTGAGGGTAAAACAGCTATTATCCCAAGAAAAAACACATGTGATCCCTAGGCAAAAAGCGGCAAACGCTTGTGATTCTTAGGGAATACAGCTATTATCTCGAGAGAAAAACTCGTGTGATCCCAAGGGAATACAGCTATTATCTCGAAAGAAACTCGTGTGATCCCTATGGAAAACAGCTATTATCTCGAAGAAAACTCGTGTGATCCCTAGGGAAAACAGCTATTATCTCGAAGAAAACTCGTGTGATCCCTAGGGAAAACAGCTATTATCTCGAAGAAAACTCGTGTGATCCCTAGGGAAAACAGCTATTATCCCAAGGAAAACACTTGCGCTCTCAAGGGAAAACAGCTATTATCCCGGAAAAACCACTTGCGATCCCTAAGGAAAACAGCTATTATCCCGAAAAAATCTACTGCGATCCCTGGGGAAAACACTTATCCCGAGGAAAACATGTGTGATCACAAGGGGAAAAACAGCTCTTATCCCGAAAAAAAAAAAAACCCACTTGCGATCCCTAGGGAAAAACAGCTATTATCCCGAGGAAAAACACGTGTGATCCCTAGGGAGGGAGAACAGCTATTGTCCCGAAAAAAAAAAAAAAAAAAACCCACTTTCGATCCCTAGGGGAAACACTTATTATCCCGGGGGATGAAGGGAAAAAGCTATTCTCCCGAAAAAAAAAAACCGACTTGCGATCCCTAGGGAAAACAGCTATTATCCCGAGGAAAAACACTTGCGATCCCTAGAGAAAACAGCTATTGTCCCGGAAAAAAAAACACGCTTGCGAGCCCTAGGGAAAACAGCTATTATCCCGAGGAAAACACGTGTGATCCCTAGGGAAAACAGGTATCATCCCGGAAAAAAAACACGCTTGCGAGCCCTAGGGAAAACAGCTATTGTCCCGATGAATAGACTTGTGATCCCAGGGGAAAGCGGCTATCATCCTGTTGAGAACAGTGGTGATTGTCAGGATAACGGCTGTTGTGGCCCTTCATAGCCTGTTTTCACGGTGACCTCAGTCTTGATTTCCTCCCCCATGTCTGTGCCCTGGGCGAGCTCGTATCGAGGTGGCTGGTGTCGGCGAGTTCTTTGGGGCTGTCTTTGAACAGACGCGGTTTACGCCCTCCGGATGGGGACGCTCACTCACGCTGGCTCCGCGTCCAAG
>JADBJO010000461.1:335000-337500 GCA_016801955.1 Conus betulinus | reverse complement strand
ACACACACACATAAAAGCGCACGTGTGGGCACAAACACGTGCACACACACACACACACACACACACACACACACACACACACACACACACAAGCATGCACACATGCACACATACACATACATACACGCGCGAGCAGACACACACACACACACACACACACACACACACACACACACACACACACACACACACACACACACACGCGCGCGCGCACATAATCACCATTTATGACTTACTCATAGATAGGGAAACTGATCCCAAGCGCACTCTTCAGTGCGTTACAAACATCTCGCTCTGACGCACTAAAGTTCTGCAACTCCTCCTAGTCCGACTGCTCACCCCTTAACGGTTCCGGATCTCCGTGACACAAGCGACTCAAGTGCTGCCATGGTCACAGCGATGAGTAAACCACTATAGCACATCTGTATGTCCTTTGTCAATATTTGGCTTGGTACATTTCCACACTTGCTCTAGCTCTTTCCAACATTTCCCTCCCCTTCACCCCTCCCCACCCCCGCCCTTGTCGCTTCCACCCCTCTCCCATCTCCACCCCCCATTTCTACATCTTCAGTACCCGGCAACGCTCACACACACACACTTACACACACACACACACACACACACACACACACACACACACAGAGTCACGTGACATCCGGAATCGCTGATTGGTCGGTCCTCGAAAGGTTGAGATAGTGTAGGTTACTTTTTGTCTCGTGTACCTAACTTGTAAGTCCGTTTGCACTCATGAACTGGCTGAAGGGACCTTTCTGCGCCGACACAGACAAGTATGGGAGATGCGTATGACTTTGTGAAACTGAAAGGCGGATTTCCCTATGCCTCCCGCCTTAAAACCCACTCCTAACCAGTACTGTGGGGATGGTATTTCCCGGACTAGATGCTATTACCGTTATTGTTTCCCTGTTTCGTTCACTCTTTCCTACACTCACCTCCCACCATTGTGCCCCCTTTTCGTCTGGTAACTTTCCCTCCCCTTTTCTCTATCTCCCCAGTCTCTCTCTCTCTCTCTCTCTCTCTCTCTCTCTCTCTCTCTCTCTCTCTCTCTCTCATCACTGTCGTTTAAGGAACCACAATGAACATGGCCCCTGTCTGGTTATCATGTAAAGGTGCTAAAAAAAAACAAAGTTCACTTTCCATTCTGCTGTCCGACTTTCCATTTTACTATCCCACTTTCCATTCTGCCGTCCTACTTTCCATTCTGCTTTCCCCCATTTCCATTATCTCGGGAATCAGTCAATTCATCAAAAATCCTTCAGATTCTCCTTTATTTTGTATAGCATCACCGAAAGCAACCACAAACTATATTCTTATAAAATGTTTCGCCGTTGACTGTGCAAGATATTTAAGATTCCAGGTCTGCTTGTTGTTGATTATGGAATGTATAAGAATTCACCCTTTAGTTTGACCAACGCCTGTAGAATTTTGGATGATTTGTTTTTGCTGTCTATAAGAATTTTTTTTTTCACAGCATACCCTTCACTGGGGTCTGTGTTTAATATGTATAAAACCTCTGTGTCCATATCCGTGTGCCTGCTCTCTTTCTCGCCTGTTTTTTTTTCTCTCTTCATTATCCCACCAGCCCCCCCCCCCCCCCCCCCCCCCCCTTCTCTCTCTCTCATTTTACTGTTTCGCTGGCATTTTGTTTATACACAAATCCCACCCCACATCTTCTCTGTCTGTCTGTCTGTCTGTCTCTCTCATTTTACTTTCTCCTTTGCTTTTTTTTTTTTACCTTACAAATCCCTCCCTTCCCACCCACCCCCCCTTCCGACCCCCCCACCCCCCTTTCTCTCTCCCCCAGCGCGTCTTGATTTCTTTAACCCACCTCCTTTCCCCTTTTCTCCCATCTGAGGCTTCAATGGAACAATGGTAAAATCAGGACCAAACTCACCAACATGATGTGTTTCTGTTGCAACCCATTGTATTAAAACCCTGACCGAGTGAGCACATTTGCACCCTTAGACGGTGACCTAGAAGCTTGTTCTGGTAAAACGGAAATGAAAAAGTGGGTCTTGAGTGAAGCATATCTGGTCTGAACTGAAACGAAGTGGACCTCATACATAGTTAAGTACAATCAAAATACGAAAGTACAGCAAGAATACTCTACAGTTTCGTAAAGAAAACACAAGATCAAAAAAACAAAAAATAGTGACGTTAAGTAACAGTGAGGTGAACAGACAGTAAATGAAGTGAAGTGACGGATATTAAGAGAAGTCAAAGAAGGACTAATTCAGCTAAGGTACGTAAAAAAAAAAAAAAAAAGATTAAAACGTCAAATTACCACGTCAAATAAGTTGGTAATCAAAGTGAAAACAAAGTCAAGTGCAGCAAACGTGAAGAAAAGTAAGTAATATCAATTGAAATAACGTTGAGTATTATCAAGGAATAACTAGATAAATGAATAAAACAAACAAACAAACAAAAAATAAACGAATAGATAAATAAACGCCTGCTAGGCTAGAAACAAGAAAGTGAAGAA
>JADBJO010000461.1:327500-330000 GCA_016801955.1 Conus betulinus | reverse complement strand
TCTTTTTGTGGTACGCTTATTAATTACATTGAAAACCTGTTAGCCTGTTTATTGGCTTTACCCCGTGTATTGAATCAAGAGTTGTTCCCTCCCTGAGACCCGGAACAACGTGTCGAAATCATCGCGCTTTAATTGACTGGTTTCTGAATGATTTGATTGCATGTAAACTCCATGGTCTGGAATTGGCAGTTGGAGGGAAGTTGCGGAAGGGAGGGGGGAGGGTAAAGGAAACAAATATAGAACAACATCGTGAAGCGCTTACGTAAGTTCCTTTAAATGACCTCAGTCTCTGATTCAAATGTTCCTCCCGAGCACACCCCTCATTGAATTTTCACAATAAACAAGGTAAGTATTGCCTTTAAGAACCGGAGATCAGAATTCAAAGGCAGGCACCACCATTTTCCATGAACCAAAAAAGGAGTAATGATCGAGATCGGTAAACAGACTTGACGTCAAGATTCACTCCCCTGACTCCACGGTGAAGAGATGGGGAGGAGACTGGGGTAAATGTAGGCAGGGGGGCAGTCGACAACTGAACGAACTAACGTTACTGGATTCGAAACGCTGACCTCTGGTTTGGAATTTCCTGCTGACACACCGGGATGTTGACCGCTGAGCCACTGACAACTGGCCACAGGTTTCCTACCTAGACAATTCAACAAACAAGCAATTGTGTCTTTTTGCCGCGACAACAGAAACACGCAACACAAAGCCACAGGCTGACACGCTGGGAAGGGAAATGAAAGCGGTGACTAAGACGATGTGTCGTTTGAATACGGCTATGGTCTCTGTCTGTTTTCTCTGTCCGTCTGTCTCTCTGTCTTTCTGTTTTTCTGTCTCTGTCTGTTTCTGCCTTTCTGTTTGTCAGTCTGTCTGTCTCTCTGTTTCTGTGTCTGTCACTGTTCCTGTCTCTGTCTGTCTGTCTGTCTGTCTCTGTCTCTGTCTCTCTCTCTCTCTCTCTCTCTCTCTCTCTCTCTCTCTCTCTCTCTGTGCGCGGGGCGTGTGTGCGTGCGTTGTATCTTTTATTATCTTATGGATAGGTATATGAGAGGTTTAGATGTACCCCATTCCCCCTTTTCCCCTTTTTTAGTTTTTACATTTCTCTTTTGCATCTTGAGGAAATTACATATGCATTATCTGCCCCCTCCTTGGTGAGGAGCAGCATGTTAAACACAGACACAGACAGACAGACAGACAGACAGACAGACAGACAGACAGACACACACACACACACACACACACACACACACACACACACACACGCACGCACGCACGCACGCACGCACACACACACACACACACACACCTCTACCACCAGAACCACCACCACCATCACCACCACCACCACTACCACACCACACAACACCACCGAGATTATATCACAATAATAATATTTTTTTGTTTCCCCTGTTTATCTCTCCGTCTGTCACTTTCCCTCTGTCCATCCCTCCCTCCCCTCTTCACTCCCCACTCTTCCGCTCTCTCTCTCTCTCTCTCTCTCTCTCTCTCTATCTCTCTCTCTCGTTTTAGAATTGTTTCCCCCTCCTGACAGAGAGACAACATTTAAGATTCATGAAGATCAAAGAGGTCGGGGGGTTGACCGGGCCGCTTATGTTGTTACCGTTGCAGTTCTGCGCTACGTTGCCAGTGAGACGAGCAGATCATGGGTGTGACACGACAACTGCCAGCCATGCACCACCCTCTGCACTCCTCTCCAACACTAGATACATTCTGATATACCCAGTGGACTGCAACTCAACTCATCCAAAAAAGATCCCCTCTCTTGGTGATGCGAGGGGGGGGGGGGAAGTCAGCCCAAACAGAGACTGCTGTGACTGAGGTTCTATTGGTTTGTTTGTCTGTTTTACTCTTGTGTAGACAAGTAAAGTTTGTGTGTGAAATTACGCTTACCTCGTGCCAGTCAATCATTTGTTCATGTATCATTTCATGTTTGAATTCTCCATCTCTATACTTCTTGTAAGTGCACAAGCCTAAGGAGGATTATTCCTGAGCCCACCCGTAAGTATTTGTAACAGTCCGGAGTGTGGCCATGGACGGGGAAGTCTGGAGGGGAGGGGGGTAGAGTGTGGCCATGGATGGGGAAGTCTGGAGGGGGGGGGGGGGGGGGGCAGAGTGTGGCCATGGACGGGGAAGTCTGGAGGGGGTGGGGGGGGGGGTGTGGGGGTGGGGGAAGTAGAGTGTGGCCGTGGACGGGGAAGTCTGGAGGGGGTGGGGGGGGGGGGGGGGGGGTAGAGTGTGGCCATGGACGGGGAAGTCTGGAGGGGGGGGGGGGGGGGGGGGGTGTGAGTGTGGCCATGGATGGGGAAGTCTGGAGGGGAGGGGGGGGGGGGGGGGGCAGAGTGTGGCCATGGATGGGGAAGTCTGGAGGGGAGGGGGGGGGAGGGGGGCAGAGTGTGGCCATGGATGGAGAAGTCTGGAGGGGAGGGGGGGAGGGGGGCAGAGTGTGGCCATGGATGGGGAAGTCTGGAGGGGGGGGGGG
>JADBJO010000461.1:317500-320000 GCA_016801955.1 Conus betulinus | reverse complement strand
TTTCCCATCACCCCTTTCCCCTCGAACAAAATAAACGAACGAGTGTTTTTTTTTATTTTTTTTAAAGAAAATTTTAAAAAATTCTTCTCGGGTGCTGTTTGAGACTTTCCTTGATGTTAGCAATGCTTTTAATGCATCAGTTTGTAGTTGCTATAGTAGCGGTTGCACTTTTTTTTTTTTTTGTTTTTTTTTTTTTTTTTTTTTTCTGTTTTACAGGAGTTATAGAACAGGCATGCGAATAGCGAACAATCAAAATAGAATTTTGATCACACTGAAGCTTGGTTGCCTGTCAGCATAGACATTCACCACCTTTCTGAGCTTTCTTTTTTTCTTTGGTGAGTGTGTGTGTGTGTGTGTGTGTGTGTGTGTGTGTGTGTGTGTGTGTGTGTGTGTGTGTGTGCATGTGTGTGTGTGTGTAAGTGTGTGTGTGTGTGTGTGTGTGTGTGTGTGTGTGTGTGTGTGTAAGTGTGTGTGTGTGTGTGTAAGTGTGTGTGTGTGTGTGTGTGTGTGTGTGTGTGTGCGTGCACGCGCGCACGCGCGCTTGTGTGTGTGTGTGTGTGTGTGTGTGTGTGTGTGTGTGTGTGCGTGCGCGTGCGTGCGTGTGTGCGTGCACACGCGTGCGGTGTGTTGTGTGTGTGTGTGTGTGTGTGTGTGTGTGTGTGTGTGTGTGTGTGTTCAATGTGATCGGTTTTTGTTGTTGTTTTTTTTTCTTGAAGTTTCAGTAACGGATCTGCCGATACCTAGTTAAATGACAATGGATACGTGGGTCAGGTGTGTACGATGGCCGAACAAATAAATGAATTCAAAGCATATAAGCATTTGTAGCCCACACTCATGAACGTCCAGCGAAAGACTTGCCATGCAGTTATCATGATTTTCAAGCTCCCTTATCATTACAAAAAAGGTACATGCTTGAAAAGGCTTAAAAACAAACATGACATAGCACTAAGCCAAACAGCGAACTAATTCTACTAAATGAATGAAAAAATGTTGTATATATCACTTAAGAATATAACAGTGGTTGAAATCTTAGTGAGATGAAATTGAATGAGACTGATTTGTCATTTGTGTGTGTGTGTGTGTGTGTGTGTGTGGTGTGTGTGTGTGTGTGTGTGTGCATACGGTGAATAATAATAACGGATGACAAATTATAATTTAAACATAGTTGTGACGAGAATTAATATAAGAATTAAACATCAGAAACAAAATGTGCCGGACGGAGTACATACAACAGTAGAATACCGACTCATGTATCAAATTAATGAAGCAAATTGATGATGTAAACGATGAACAATACGGAGCTGTCCATCGCCCACACACACCCATTCACACAACCCCCCCCCCCCCCCCACACACACACACACACACACGCGCGCGCGCGCGCGCGCGCGCACACACATCTACCTACGCACGCACGCAAACCTCACACACACACACATACGCAAACACAGACAGACACACACACACACGCACCCTCCCCCCCCCCCCCCCCCACACACACACACACACATCTACGTACCTAAAAACACACACACACACACACACACACACACACACACGTACACACAACACACACTACACCTAAACACACACACACACACACACACACACACACACACACACACACACACTCACACTCACACACACACACACACACGTACATTCACCACACACACACATACAATGATAACAATGGCATGACCATTGTTAAGTAGGTACTCAAGGTCTGACCAGCACGTTGGGCAAATGCGTAGGTCTGACATCTGCTAAGACGAGACCCTCTTCCTAAATTCTCTCATCATCGTAGTCATCTAATTCATGTATCCATCAGTTTCAAATCATGTGCAGTGTGGTCTCAAAACTTAGCGGATGTGGTGTAGTGTGTATGGACTAGTCCGCTCGCAGTGAAATGTCCTTGATGAAACTGAAACTGAAACAACATGGAACCAATAAAATCCAAACAGAGTGGCGGTTAAAGTTGAGTCATAGAAATGTTTCAGTGTTTTGGTGTGAAAGGATATCTCGCTTGAAGTCGACACTGAAAGAGGAACAAGGGCATCAGAAGGAACAGAAGTAGACATGTGGCTTTTTACTTAACGTGATCACTTCACTAAAATCAACTTTGATGAGATCTAATCACCGTTTCTGTTGTGCCTGTTATGTTGGGATTTTTATTGATGTTTTCATTGTGTTTACCAGAGTATGATCCTGTACGTTAAAGAGAGAGAGAGAGAGAGAGAGAGAGAGAGAGAGAGAGAGAGAGAGAGAGAGAGAGAGAGAGAGAGAGATTTTACACTTTGATATTTAGCTTATTTTGATAAAAAGTGAGAGAAGAGATGAAGAGAGAGAGAGAGAGAGAGAGAGAGAGAAGAGAGAGAGAGAGAGTGAGAGTGAGAGAGAGAGAGAGAGAGAGAGAGAGAGAGAGAGAACTTAGAACTCAGATGCTTTACTTCATATAAAGGCCATTGCCCCTTATGAAGGAGGGGGGGGGATGTATGGT
>JADBJO010000461.1:307500-310000 GCA_016801955.1 Conus betulinus | reverse complement strand
ATCTCGCAATTGTTTTCTTATTGTTTTAGTTTGGTTTTGCGGGATTTGCCGGTTTAAATATCATTGTGATGTGTGAAAAAGATACCGATCCTTATGACAGCATAGGAATCTGACAGTAGCTGAGTAGACCTGTACGCTTTCGGCCGATATTCGTTAATGCAAGAGAGAGAGAGAGAGAGAGAGAGAGAGAGAGAGAGAGAGAGAGAGAGAGAGAGAGAGAGACAGACAGAGAGAGCGAGCGAGAGACAGACAGACAGACAGACAGACAGACAGACAGACACAGAGAGCGAAAGAGAAAGACAGAGACAGACAGACAGACAGGCAGAGACAGAGACAGAACAGTACTGAATAAAAAAAAAAAGAAGATGAGATAAAAAAAAAAAAATCATCATCAAGAGCAATGAGAACAGGCTCCCAGATGGAGAGAGATTTCTGCTAAAATCGAGAATCTTTTATTGACATTACATCTGCCTGGGAGTTATGTGAGAATAAGGTTCCATTTCCTCTCAACGCCAACAGCGATGAAAAAGATATTGAAATACTGAAGGAAGAGAGAGAGAGAGAAAAAAAAAAGAAAAGAATGCTTGTTGATGACGAGTGTAATGGACAGGATCCCACTACTACTGACAAGGATGTCAAACACAAAGAACATCAGTTCGAGAGGAAAAGATACAGCGAGTCCTTTAGATACAGAGATAGATAGAGGGCGAAGAGCGTAGAGAGAGTGTTGATGCGTACTGGCCCTGGGTGACTCACTCACCAACACCTACTCAAACATACACACATACAGACACATACACACACACGCGCGCGCGCTCACGCGCGCGCACACTGACTGACTGACTGAAACCAATTTATTGTCAGATTAACTCAAAGTTGTACTGACAACGCGCGCACACACACGCACACACACACATACGCACGCACGTACGCACGCACGCACACACATGCATACATACGCATACGCCACTCACACACAAACAAACAAGCAAACACACACATACGCACACACTACACACACACACACACACACACACACACACACACACACTACACACACACACTCAGATAGACACACGCGCACGCTCGCGCGCGCGCGCGCACTCACACACACACACACACACACACACACACACACACACACACACACACACACACACACACACATCGTTGCCATGAAGCGGCCGACGACATCAATGGAGCGGAAACAGGACTTGAAGCAGCTGTCCTTATCGCCACCGCCCACACAAGCCTTTCTTTGTGACCATCTCTCTGCCGCATCTCCAGATCCCGTCTCAGCCACCCCCTCCCCCTCCCTCCACCACCCCCTTCCTCTCCCTCACACCTTCCCCCCCCCTCACACACACACACACACACACACACACACACACACACTACACTACACACACACACACACACCACACACACACACGCGACACACGCGCGCGCGCGTACACACATCAAACACACGCACGCACGCACACACACACACACACACACACACACACACACACACACACACACACACACACAACACACACACACACACACACACACACACACACACACACACACACACACACACACATACACACACACACTACACACACCACACTACACACACACACACACACACACACACACACACACCTCACCTCCTTCCTCCCTTCAGCTGTCTTTTTCTCCCTGGGCATAAAAAGGGCGGAGATAATATTCACCAATCAGGAAAAAGTTCACAGTATTCGTGTATATATATATATATATATATATATATATATATATATATATATATATATATATATAAACAGTCATTCAACAAAGTAAAATACAAAAACCAAACAGAACTGAGCAAATATATTTGGAGACTTAAAGCACAAAAAAAAATAAACTATAACATATCCTGGAAATCATAAAAAGGGCATCACCATACAATAACATTTCAAAAAGATGCAACCTATGTTCAACAGAAAATGGTTAATACTATGCAAACCATACTTAGCAACCCTAAATACTAAAGTAGAAATAGTAAACAACTGCAGGCACAAATGGAAATCGTTGTCAGCAAACGCACCCTGAACTGTAAACAACCTGAAAAACCGAACAACACGTGCAGCCAATCCGCACGTGCAATCAATGACATTAGGCCATATAACACCGGCAGTAGGCGACCCCCCACACCATCCTGAGGAGAGCCAGCGCTCGAAAACAGATCTGTTGATGATTTTAAAACTTCCTTTTACCATACTATTTTAACACACACACACACACACACACACACACATATATATATATATATATATATATATATATATATATATGAATGGAAAAAAAACAAGTTTGTAAATTAGTCCCCAATATTTCGACCACGAGGCCTTCCTCAAGGGGAATTTTATTCCATCTGAGAACGATTATTTTTTTCAATCACAAGGTTTTCCTGACTATAACTCAATCAAGGCTAAAAACTGCAAACCATGAGAAAAAAATCACATTCACATACATA
>JADBJO010000461.1:290000-300000 GCA_016801955.1 Conus betulinus | reverse complement strand
AGTCCAGTCCCCCCCCCCCCCCCCCTTTTTTTTTTATCAATGAACTGGCTGTAGATGTCATTGAAAAAAATCATGGAGTTCAGCTTATCCCAAGTTTTCTAGAAATCTGAATTCTTATCTTTGCTGATGACGTTATCCCGCTCTTTGGTTAAGTGACTGGTCTGGAAAATCAGTTGAACGTCCTACATAAGATAACTGAAAGGCTTGACCTGATACTTGATTTAAAATAAATCAAGCATTGTCGTGTTGTGAAATAGTGGAAATATCTCTGAACACGAGCAATGGTTCTTTGGACAAACAAAAATGACACTGGTAAACATGTACACATATTTGGAAATTATTATGTCCACAAGACTTTCCTTTTCTTCTAGTATGTCCGGTATGTCTAGCAGGGCGAAAAGGGGGGTGAATAATCAATTCAAACTCTTGTGGTCCGTAGGAGACAAATCACCTGTTGTGTTCTTTAAACTCTTCGACACTCAAATCCAGCCAATACCTCATTATGGTGCGGAAATATGAGGTATAATTATAATTAGAAATGTTGACATTCTAAAAAAAAAAATAAAAAAAAGGGGGGAGAAAGGTGGAAAAGGGTGTCTGACCGTAAGTAATAGAACTCCTAATGCTATGATTTACGAAGACTTGGATAGATTTCCATTGTGTGTTAACTGGTATATAAAGAGTATTAAGTACTGGCTGACAATTTCAAAAATGCAGCCTCATCGACGTCCGTGTAGAGCTGGTAAAATGTTCCTACTTTTTCACTATAGAATCAAGGGGTTGAAAAATAAATACCAAGATTTTTATAACAGTGAAAAACAGTCATTTGTTCCCGTTAAAATAAAAACACATCTCGCTTGCTGCAAGGTACCTTCCTTTTTCTAAATGCAACAATATTGCGCTTCATTAAATTTTACTTAAGTTGGAGCCTAGATGCTGCATTACATGAATTGTTCAACCGGATCTGTAGGCCAGTTTGGATTTCTGATAACAAAGCTATATAATCGGCTTATAACAAAATAAAAACATAATAAGTCAGCTATATCGGGACACAATATTGCGGCATGTCTTCCTTCTCTGTTATTTCTTGTGCTGATTCGTTGATGAATTTGGAAAATAAATCAGGACTACATACATCTCCTTGCTTCACACCTTTTATACAAACTGTGTAGTCTGTAAAATCTCCACCACTTGCTTTTACACAATTATACATGCTCTTGATAGATCGAGGTATCTTATCCTTTACTGCATTCTTCTGAAGTATTTGCCACAGTAATTTTCTAGACGCCGAATCAAATGCCTTTTCGAAGTCAATACAGGCTACGTATAGTTTACGATTCCATGAAAACTGCATCTGTATAACTGCCAAGATTGTGAACATTTGATCGATAACTTTCTTAAAACTCGTTTGCCACTCACCCGTACTATTACTATCTTCGACCCACTTTTGTAATCTAAATTTAATGATAGAACTATATAACTTACTACTTATATCACAAGATCATATGCCCATATAATTGCTTGAATCATTGATTTTATCTTTCTTAAATGATGGCAGTGTAATCGATTATGTCCAGTTGTCAGGTAATATCCTTTTGTCAAAAAGTACATTGAAAAGTCTGACAGAGAAGTCAATTTCGGCATTACCAGCATTTCAAAAAAAAAGTATTTCTCAATTAGATCATCAGGGCCTGCAGGTTTTCTGTTTTTGACTTTTTTAATCTCAGAGTTTGCTTCTATTCTTGAGATTGGAAGGTCGAGGAAACCTTCGTCGCTAACAGTACCAAGAAAGGCTCCTTCTTCTACATCTTCTGCCTCTTCTTCTGTTTCTTTTTCAAGAAGTTCTTTGAAATGCTGATACCAATCGTTGACAGAAATAGTGTTACGCATATTACTTTTTCTAACCGACATTTTGCGCATATTCCAAAACTCTTGCTGATCTTTTAGTCTGTTGATTAAAACTGCGAACTAAAGCAGAATCATTCTCGTTTTTCTTCCTCTTTAACAGGATCTTATACTCCCTTCGAGCTTTACAATAAGCGTGTCTGTCTTCATCGTCTAACGTCGTTCTAGATATTCTTAGAAGTTGTTTTACGAGGTATTTGTTTGGTCTTATAACATTCATGGTCAAACCAGGCATCATTCTTTTGAACGTTTTACTCTTAGTTCTTTATTCATGCACTGTGCCTGTTCTTTCATTCAAGCGTTAAATGCAATTAAAGCCATGTTAACATCATCATCGTTTGGCTAATAACTTCCTCCAGCATTTATAATGCATCTTGACTACTTACTAGATCGTGGGAGGTATCAGTTTATTCATCCTACTGTGTATATAGATATAGATAGATAATGAGATATAGATATATTTCTTAGAAAGAGAGAGAGAGAGAGAGAGAGAGAGAGAGAGAGAGAGAGAGAGAGAGAGAGAGAGAGAGAGAGAGAGAGAGAGAGAGAGAGGGGGGGGACTGGGTAGGGGGTGTAGCCATTCATGAAACCACATGAAACACTCATGAAACACCATTGTTACTCGCTGACTTGTTTTTCTGCATGTGTACGTGTGTGTGTGTGTGTGTGTGTGTGTGTGTGTGTGGGTTGGTGGATGGGTTGGTGGCTGTTTTTTTGTTGTTGTTGTTGTTGTTGTTGTTGTTCATATCATGGTTGTCGTTTTTTTCTTCCTGGTATCAATTTAGAGATCTGGGTGACAGTGAAACTTGAAACTGACCCCTGTGACTTGTTTTGAAAAGCGTCCGATCAGACAATGATGCCTCATTTGAACAATCACCAACCTTTGCTCCCCTCTGTCTGTCTGTCTGTCTGGCTGTCTGTCTATCTATCTATCTATCTGACTGCCTCTCTCTCTCTCTCTCTCTGTGAACATAGTTAATTGTGTTTATATTTATATTCTCTCTGTCTGTCTGTCTGTCTGTCTGTCTGTCTGAACACACACACACACACACACAAACACACACACGCGCGCGCGCGCACACACACACACACACACGCACACGCACACACACACACACACACTGCAAACAACTACACCCTTGAAATCAAAATGCTGTCAATACAAAGATATGTGTGTTGACAATGAAATGATCGGCAATACATTGGTCTTTGTCGTCTGCAGTCGCGTTTAGGCAAATCACAAATCCGGATCTCCATTTTTTTTTGACTCAGTGCTTCCCCGTTACATGGTACTGAGGGTCAATGTGCAAACCTTGGTTGCTGTGTCTTTACTGTGCAAATCCGGACATTCTGGTTGTTTGTTTTACTGTATCAGTTCCAGGGAGATTTTATATTAGACAAAGAATGTGTGTGTGTGTGTGTGTGTGTGTGTGTGTGTGTGTGTGTGTGTGTGTGTGTGTGTGTGTGTGTGTGCTGCCAGAGATAAGTGTGTGTACAATAGAATGGTCTGCAGTTTATTTGTCTCTCGCGTTCAGCCTTGTTTAGGCAAATCCGGAACTCCAGTTGTTTGTCGACTCAGTGCTTCCCCCTGACAATGGTACTGACGAGAAAATCAACGCGCAAACTTTGGTCGCCGTCTCTTTACTGTGCAAATCCGGATATCCTGAATGTTGTTTTTACTGTAGCTCTATGGAAGATTTGGCAGACATAGAATGTGTGTGTGTGTGTGTGTGTGTGTGTGTGTGTGTGTGTGTGTGTGTGTGTGTGTGTGTACGTGCGTGAGTGCGTGCGTGCGTGCCTGCGTGCGTGCGCGCGCGCGCGCGTGTGTGTGAGTGAGTGACAGCTCTCACATAATAAAACTTGATAACCAAAACAATGACCTCCTCCCTTTCCCCCCTCAAAAAGAAAAAAAAAAATCATGGTAATATCGGCGCGGCTACGAGATAGCCATTAAGCAAGGGACCTATCAAAAGTTTCCTAAATAGCTACACTTTGTCTGAAGAAGTCTGCTCCAGCACCAGCTATGATACACTGCAATTAACCTTTTCTCCGCCGAGTTTCTTGAGACTGATTTTGACAACGTCGGCTGCTTATTTTTTTTTTATTTTTTTTTTTTTCGCAATGTCTCACTCTTCAAGACGTGTAACTTCGTCATTGTACGAAGCCATTCTCTCACCACCTGAAGTAAAATAAAGAAAATGGTTTAGTTTAAATCCAAAACGAGTGATCTATGTTTCCACCGTCTTCCAGAATCTGTCAGTCGTACAACAGCATCACTTGACTTGATGCACGGAATCGAAGTTCATCTTCCTGTTAACATTTTGGCTACATAGACAGCAAAAGGGTTAAGCCAAGCCCCACATTCCGATTGCCGGAAACGGAACCATCTGTATTGTACATGGGTGTTACAAGTGGTTAAGTGGTTACAAAAGCAAAAACAGAAACAAAAAAAATGCAGAGGAAGCGGGGGGGGGGGGGGGGGGGGTACTACGCAAAAAATGGGATAGAACGGGAGAAGCAGACATTTGCATCTGAGATTGTGTCAGAAAGGGGGTGGAAGAGAGGGAAGAGGATGGCATGGTGGTGGTCCTGATGTTGGCTTTGATTGGTCTGAATAGAGAGAGTATGGAAAGCTTTGGCAGTTCTTAACAAACCCCAATTGTGAGGTAATCTTCAAGTGATAACTGACCTCGGTCAGACAATCAAAGCGGAACCAAGCACGTGAGGTCCGGGTAGGATACACAGTTACCTTAGTCACTTGAGTTCTTGTCAGCGCATCCGTACATGCCGAAAAATAGTTACATAAAGACACAGGCACACAGGCACAGACACAGATACACTCATACAGACATGCGCGCACACACACACACACACACACACAACCGCACACAACCGCACGCACGAACGCACGCAAACGCATGCACGCACGCACGCACGCAGAGAAAAAAACAATGCAAATACATGTCTACAAGCATGAAAATAAACGAACACGAACATACACATAAATACATCCCGGTCAAAAAAGGGGAGATCATCATCATCATCATCATCATTATCATCTCTCTCTCTCTCTCTCTCTCTCTCTCTCTCTCTCTCTCTCTCTCTCTCTCTCTCTCTCTCTCTTCTTTCCCCACCCATCCATCCATCCATGTATGTATGTATGTATGTATGTATGTATGTATGTATGTATGTATGCATGCATGCATGCATGCATGCATGTGTCTACCTATCTAATAATCGATATCGATATAAAGTGGATATCTCCTGAACCGCTGAACGGTATGACTTCAAAGTTGGTGATTGGGTGGATCGTGACCTCCATCGTAATTATATTAAACGATAAGTTCTGGCGGTCATTTTGCGCGCGAGCGGAGGTGCGCGCGCGCGCGCGTATGTGTATGTGTGTGTGTGTGTGTGTGTGTGTGTGTGTGTGTGTGTGTGTGTGTGTGTGTGTACCTCTGTGTGTGTGTGTGTGTGTGTGTGTGTGTGTGTGTGTGTGTGTGTGTGTGTGTGTACCTCTGTGTGTGTGTGTGTGTGTGTGTGTGTGTGTGTGTGTGTGTGGTGTGTGTGTGTGAGAGAGAGAGGAGAGAGAGAGAGAGAGAGAGAAACAGCGCAACAAGCAAGGCCTTTGGAAAGGGGGTTTACACAGCAGTCTGCACGACGTGTCTCACTTTTCACGCTGAAAAACCATTGACTCAACAATTGTTTGTAAGTTGTAATGGTTGGTCCTAGGCAAATATTCCTGAAGTCTATTCGAACGTCCCCAAACCGTAATGCTGGAAACGCCTTAGAAAGCATTTCATTGAATACTTTTCAATCCGTCACCATCACAAGTCCACGGTTGTGTGTATAACAATAGTGGCACTAAGCACTAAGGCAGCCAAGTTTGTAGTAATTAGATAGCTTTCTAGAGAGGGCGGGCCGCCGACGCAGCGCAAGAGGTTGCCCGTCTGTCTTATTACACAAAACATAAGTGTCTGATTGTCGAAACGTCGATTCATACTTGGAGACTTTTTGCTTGTTTTTTGTTTTGTTTTATTTAGTTTAGACGTTTTGTGTGTGGGTTTTTAAAAATTCCTACACTTTTTCCCCGGGTGGGATTTTTCTTCAATATGTGTAATTGGATTGCATTTGTTTATTTCCAATTTCGATATACGAAAAACAAAAATCTGCCTCTCCATCTTAATGTTAGCTGCTTTTTTTTTTCCTCTTGCTTACATGCGTTATGTACACATCAAATCCTTACCGATTTATTGCGCATTCTGAACCAGTAAATGTGCGGCCTGTCCAAATGGAAAAATACGTAGAGTACGTGCGTGGGTTTTTGTGATTTTAGTCGTTACCGTATGGACGTGGTGTGATGTATATGCACGTACTGTTTCGTTGGGAAGTGAGAATGAGGATACACTCTCTCTCTCTCTCTCTCTCCTCTCTCTCTCTCTCTCTCTCTCTCTCTCTCTCTCTCTCTCTCTCTCTCTCTCTCTGTGTGTGTGTGTGTGTGTGTGTGTGTGTGTGTGTGTGTGATCGATGCATTTTTTGTGCGTATTACGTGTTCACGCCTTTGGTTTAGCAGCAGAGCAAAATTGTTTAATGACAGACTTCCGTTCTGAATACAGATTATGCTGCTTCTTCTCCTTCTTCCGTCGTGTTGTTGTTGTTGTTTCTGTTTCTGTTGTTGTTGTTTGTTTTCTTCCCCGCTGTTGTTGACCATTTATTTTCTGGCTCTCTCCACAGGACACTAAAAGAGGAAAGACAACAGCTTTGGGGGAGGCCCCCTCAGCCCCTGCCTCCAAACACATTTTTGACGACCAACCCTACAAAACCCACCCCACCACCACCACCACCACTACCACCACCACCGCTGCTATCACCCCCACCGCCAACGACAACAACAACAACAATAATAATCTCAGCAACGACAACAACAGCAGCAGCAGCGACACTGCAGACGAGGTGGACAAAAAAAGGCACCATCAACAACGCCATCCCTACTTTCCTCAACAACTTCAACACAAACCCCAACACCACCAGCCCCACAACGCCAACGACGACAACGACGACGACGACGACGACGACGTGGACTTCGACGAACACGCGCATCCTGACGACCTGGACAGGCGAGGCGACATAGCCAGCCCCGAAGACCTTGCACGAGGCACCAACGACCTGGTGGACCCCAACGACCTCAGCGAGCCCGAGAGCGAAGCTGCAACCTCTTCGCAGATCGTTGCAGGTCGCTGGTCCCCTTTCGGTGGCGTTGTCGGCTCGGGGACCGGGATGAGCGTCAGCGAGATCAGTGCTATGCAAGCGTGCGCGCGAGCCTTCGAGTCTTCTCAGGTGACCAACAACATCTGCGCCAGTCAGCTGGAACAACAACAACAGCAGCAGCAGCAGCAGCTGCAACAGCGGCAAGAGATGCAGCAGTTCCAACAGCAACAATACTTCCAGATGATAAGCGAAGCTGCCGCCGGCAATAACCCGGTAGGGTTGGTGAGGTCCTCTCCACTGGATCCCCTGATGCCTCAGACTCAGATCCACGATTCGGCCCCGGATACGGACGGGTTGCCTCCTTATCCACAACAGACCTTCCTGTCCTATAGCAACACCAGCAGCAGCGCGTCTTTCTCCCCTGGTCTGAGCGCCGCAGCATCTTTGCAAAATCCTTGCGGGATTATGACGTCGTCCTCAACGCGCGGGGGTCTCCCTTCGACCTCGCCAGACGTCGCGGAGGAGGGTTTAGACATCACGAGGGACCGCCTGGATCCTCGAGGTCTCTTGGGTCAGATGACGTCATCAGGGCCGTTGGGAGGCGGCCTGTCGCGAGGCTCGGTGATGGCGGAAAGCCGGAGGAGGATGGAGATATACGGTGGGGGGCTGCGGGCAGTCGGCAGGTGGAGGCGGAGGAGGAGGAGGAGGTGCGGGAGGGAGAGGGGGTCTGGGATTGTCATCCCTGAGTGGCTCTGAGGCGGACAGTGACCGGGCGGACTCTGTGGATGAACCTGTGACTGTTCCCACCGGTGAGTCCGCGTGTTGGTCAGCTGCCGCTATGCCTCTGTTCATTGTCTGTCTGTTGCTGTCTGTCTGTTTGTCTGTCTCTGTCGGTCTGTCCCTCTTCTGTCTACCACCCACCCACCCCCTTTCCCCGCCTTCCTTTCACCCACGCCAGCCTTCCCACCTTCATTCCTCTCCCCCCCACCTCAAAACACACACACACGCACGCACGCACGCACGCACGCACGCACGAGCACGCACACACTTACGCACGCACGCATGCACACACACACACACACACACACACACACACACACACACACACACACACACACACACACACACACACACACACACACACACACACACACACACACACACACACACACACACACACACACACACACACACACACATGGCCTGTGTGTATGAAATGTAAGAACACATGTTCTTAACACCGAGTACAGTGGGGGGTTGTGTGTGTTCTTCTTCCGTCTCCTCTTGTGTGCTCACTCACTGACAACGTGCCTGTGGATCTGGTCCCGACTCCTCCCTGAATGACCTTGCCTGTGTTTAGTCTGTCATTGTCCTTTTTGCTCGCCGTCCACACGGAGTTTCAACATTAATACGCCTTAAGGCCACCCGACCAGAGAAGACCCTGCGGTGCTGCCGAGATAGATCAATACACGCCTTTGGCATGACCTTACGTCATTAAACATACGCTTGGGTATCACCTACCAATTCACCCTCCCATCCCCCCTGTCCATTACCTGTCTCCTTGCTCTCTTCCTGTCCTTCTCTTGGTCGTACGCGCGCGCTGATACATACACCTCCCGCCGCTTTTTCCACTTCTCTCTATTACTGACTAAATTAACTGTAGTAATTCGTTTGGAATCCAGACTTTTGAACTGATAGCTACCACTACAGTGAAACCTACCAGTTAGGAAGTAGTATATAAGACAGGCTCCAAAGTAAGAACTTGAAGTTTTGGGGGAGCGGATGGGTGGGGGAGGGCATTGTTGTCTTTGTCCTATGGTGTTAATGGCATTAACTCATCATCATCACAGGAGTTTCTTGTGGGATTGTAGAGCTGCAGTCTGCGGGGAAGATGCGTAGCCATTTGACAAAGCCCCCATACGTCTTTCCGCCTGTGTGTATGTTATCTCACCTAATCTGGTAGATTTTCCTGCAGGAAAGGCCAAGGGACATTTTTTTTCTTGCTCCTGTGAACTCTTTTACACTCCCAACGAGCATACTGCGAAACGGATTCTTGGTTTATTGTCCCCTTCGTAAGATTAGTCCTCAGACCCCCCCCCCCCCCCCCCCCCACCTCCCCTCCCTACCCTCCCCGCCGAAGATCTGGTGAAAGGGGAAGGAGAAAAAAAATCCGCCACGGACAAAAGTTCAACCATGTGCCCTAGATTCCTTTGCTTCCTCAGACAGTTCCGTCATCCACTTAGGGCACCTGTCCGCTGCATCCAACCTGACCCATTTCAAGCCTCGATTAATATGCTTTGGTCAGACTGCTCCCTGTGGGTTGCAAGTAACCGGGTTCCAACGGGACAAGGCTGGGTGTGGCTGTGGAACGGGAGCCACAGCGAGCGGCGTAGTGATAGTAACAATGAAGTGACGCGGAGCGTGACACAGCACTTAAAAAAAAAAGGAAAAAAAAAAAAAATTTGGAGATGGTGGTGAGACGCCTCACGGAATAGTAGTTCTCCCGCCCTCTTTGCAGCCAGAGACAGTTGCCTGAAAAGAAAAAGGCACAGAGTAAAGTTGAAAAGCATCTGTCCAAACGATGTCTCTGATGGATATACTTTGCCTGCACGTGAAGAATGCCTTGGTTCTTGCGAAGTCGCTTGACGGCAACTATATTCTGCAGCTGTGGTGGGTGTCCTATAGAGATACTTACTGTTGGTTTTCATCTCGGATGAGGTTTGACTGTTGGTTTAGCAACTACAGTCACCGGGGGTGGCCTCAAAACACAACTTCCGTGGCTCCTTTTTCTGGTCTTACTTTTGTTTGTTTGTTTGTTTTTTGTTGTTTTCTTTCTATTTTTCTTGGGGGGGGGGGTGGGTGGTTTGGTGGGTGGGGGTGGGTGGGT
>JADBJO010000461.1:275000-280000 GCA_016801955.1 Conus betulinus | reverse complement strand
CGCGCTGGTCAGACCTTGGGCACGTCGTTGATGTATATTATTGATGAAAGCAAAGGGGGGACTTTCTATGTGACTTGCAGTGAAGATCAGTGCACATTCTGTCCAGTCAAGGACAATACGTTGGACTGCGGCGCTTGTGAGCGTGTTTAGGTCTTGGGGTGAAGGAACACCGGTCAGTTTTCAGTTGTGGACTAACTGATTGGATGAAACAGGATGGACGTTGTTGCGGCGGAAGGTTTGATGTATACGATCTTCAGAATTACTGAAAAGTTCACGTACACTCAATGCCGTGACCGGATTTTTTTCTGAAGGCCTTAATAATGGCGGGTTTTAAATGAATGAATGAATAAACAAACAAATGGATGAAGGATGAAATGCAAAATAAATATGTAAACTATTAAATAAATGAATACATGCGTAGACAGAAGGAATGAGTAAATAAGTAAACAAGTACATAAAGAAAAACAAGAAATGCCCTTTTTTTTAAACATTGTATTTTGAATGAAAATGGAGGCGTAAATCAGATTTTAATGCCTGGAGTACAAAACAGTGTCAGCAAGAGCATGAGCTAAAAGAAAATAGACACACATTTAAAAGGGAAAAATGGATGTGGCGAAGAATGCGTCAACCGAGCAATACGTCAAAAAGATTGAAAAAGAAGGCAGAGGGAAAGATGGATATCATTATTGACAGAAAGAAAACAATGCGGGGGCTGTCATCGCATAAGGTGACAGTGAAACATTGTGAAATACTTCCGTAAATGTACACCGATGCAGAAGAAGATACTGTCTGTACCCGGAAGACAGGCCAGGAAAGGGTTTGACCTGAAATTTAGTTTCAGGAGCTAATCTGACCGCGTTCTAGAACGTTTTGACAGGTGAGGTAAGACAATGTTGCTTATAGCCCAGCCGACCGTAAAGGCCCATATCAGGGCTGTCACCATGATGAAGTCAGCTCACAAGTCATCAAAAACAAAACAAAACAAAAAATCCTTTAAAATACAGTTTCTGAAAACACACCAGCAATGTCATTGAAGATCTTCTGTAAAATCTTACATCAGATGTAAAACGTTGATCTCTTTACTCAGAAATTCAAAGATCGCATCAGTTGGAACATCTCTGAACAAGATTTTCATGGAGTCTACAAATTTTGTTTGTGTGTTCTTCTTGTTGCCATTAATTTAACCTGCCAGTTTCGTTTGTTGGTGAATTCTTGCGAGTCGCACTGAGACTGGTAAGGCTTTCCTGAGTGGACTCCATAGATTTTTGTAGTGTTGATTTCCCTCCTATGCATGGCTCTGTGTATGTCATGCGCAATCTGACAATCGATACAATCGATCGATCTTCGTGCGCGTTTGGTCGAGCCCCTTATCATGCCGAACTCGATCAACGTTTGCACATTTTGTTGAGGGCATGGCCTGAGCCAGCCAAAATATAGCAGCAAGTTGCCATGAAGGTAGGCACTGGCCGCTATGCCAGCATGATTAATCTGTCTTGTCGAAGTTTCGTTTACTTTTATCCAATGAAAAGTCAGTTCCTGACCGAAAACTAGATCAGCACGATTAACTTGATTTCTAGTCGTTTGGTTTACTTTTATCCAATGAAAGTTTATTTTCTATCGCTGTGCGCTCATCAATGCAGGCGGCTTACGTTCATAAAAACCGAAATATTGGAGAAGCGTTCTTATCATGAAATTATGCCACCCTTTTAGCATAGAAAGAAAAGAGAAAAATCTTCCACTGAACATTTTTTTTGTGTGTGCAAATGTTTTCATTTTCACCAGACATCATCAACGTAACGAAGATGTTAAATAATGACAAGGGCAGTAAGCTTATCCTACGGCTGAAACATTCTGTCAATTCAATTAAAAATAAAAGGTTACCATAATGGAAAAAAAGTACATACACACACACACACACACACACACACACACGCACACACGCACACGCACACACACGCACACACACACACACACACATTCTGTTTTGGTTGATATTCAAGTTATGAACAGGTCCATACCAACGGGATCGACAAAGTGCGGGCATACACACACACACACACACACACACACACACACACACACACACACACACACACACACACACACACACACATTCTGTTTTGGTTGATACACAAGTTATGAACAGGTCCATACCAACTGGATCGACAAAGTGCGGGCATACAGATCCATTTTTTTTCTTTTTCTTTTCTTTTTCTTCTGGCGATCGATGGATAACAATTAGGAAAGAAGATGAATTGTTAGTAAAGACATAAGTGGTTTAAGAAATAAACTAACATAGATAGATAGATAGACAGACAGACAGACAGATGTACAAAAATATGAATAAATGAAATTAACATTGATTTGACCATCGGGCCTATCGTGTGAAAACAGTGGGGAGAAAGAAAATACAAACGGCTTAATTGAAAACCTCAAAAAATGGCCGCTTTGGTCGTTGAGTGTTCTGATCATCATCAACACAGAATTCAAACAGACACCTACGCTCTTCGTTAAACAACACTTTTTTTTCAGTCGGAAGGTCTGCATGATTGATACATACCCGAAGAAGTAACAATGTTTGAAAATATCTTTCAAAACCCAACAGACAATCCTCAGAGACAGTGCATTATACCTCTGTGAAGTGTCCGAACAGGAGAGACTGTTTCCTAGCCAGAGACAGAGCGGGTACGCACGGGAATCTTTCTTGTCTCCATTTGCAAATACTAGACCCGCATAAGCGTGAAACGTGGCCTCCAACCCTCTTTCTTCTAGACGCTTACTGCTCAGACTTCGGAGGAAAACTCGGTTGGAGGTGGAATCGAAGAGAGAAGAAGAAGGAGGAGGAGGCGGAGGAGGCGGAGGAGGATGTTTAGGGGTCAGGGAGTGATGAGGATGGGGTGTCCACCCTGCAGTGGTGAGTACTGCTACCCGAGGTCTCCTGTGTGCAGTCTTCAGGTACCCTGTTTCCACCCGTCGTCGTTCTCGTCACCATCCTCTCCTTGGACGCTGACCAACACAGGTAGGCCTCGTCCACTGGTCACTGAAAGGCGGAGGGCGGGGAGTGGGGAGGGAAAGGGTGGTGGTAGAGAAGAGATGGTGGAGGGAAGAGAGGGGTTGAGTGTGGTGGAGAGAGGAGGCAGGGAGATAGGGGCAGCTGGTGGTGGAACAGTGGGGATGGTGGTGGTGGTGGTTAAGAAGGAGAACAAGGGCAGAAAAAGAATAGTACAGCGAGAGCTTTTGTGTGTGTGTGTGTGTGTGTGTGTGTGGTGTGTGTGTGTGTGTGTGTGTGCGTGCGTGCGTGCGTGCGTGCGAGCGCGTGTGTCTGTGTGTGTAAGTGCAGGTGCCTGCATGCATGTGCGTGTATATCATTCGCTCCCCCCCCCCCCCCCCCCCCCCCCCCCCCCCCCCCCCCCCCCTTCCACACTTCAGTTTAGGGTGTTTTTTTTTTTTCCTCATCGCTAAAGAAAAGCGCTGTGATGGTCATAACGTGCTTCCCATTCCTTTCTTTTCTTTGTTGTTGTTGTTGTTGTTGTTGTTGTTGCTGTTGTTGCTGCTGTCAAACTAAATCTGAGTACACAAAAAAGGAATGACCACACTGCAGCTGATAAGCGTCAATGTTGTCGATGTTGTGAACTACTTTCTTTAATTGCATTTTCTTTTTCTTTTGAAAGAAAGGAGATCTGGGTCTGGTTATTGTTCTGGTTCTGCTCTTGATCATTGTAATTGCCAAAATTTATTATACGTGTTAGAAGAATTGCCTATGAACAGAGAGAGAGGGGGGAGGGAAAGAGAGAGGGAGAGAGAGAGAGAGAGAGAGAGAGGGAGAGAGAGAGAGAGAGAGAGAGAGAGAGAGGGGGGGGGGGGGGACAGGTATTTATCATAAAGATGTATCTAGTTTCAAAGGGAGGAGACTGCAGGCGAAAACTGAAACAAATTCAGAATAATCCCCCGTGAGTCAGCCCCAAACAAGGACAAACACGTGACAATACAAAACGTTTTTTCTTTTAACTAGTTTGTCCATGTTTTTGGCAGATTTGCTAAGAATTAGTCTTCAAATTTGAAATATATTTATTTTGATCGTGGTCGTTTTTTTTTGTTTTTTTTTTCTTTAAGAATGATTTATGTGTTTGTTCTTGGGTTTATTTGTTTTTGTGCGTGTACTCAACGAGTCTTGGATCAGGGGTAGGATTTTTTTTTTTTTTTTTGGGGGGGGGGGGGGGGGGGGGATGAGGGGTTCTGAATTTTCTTTTTGTATTCACTCTAAGGTGGACAAAATATCCAGCGAAAAAAAAATTGGCAAAAATGTTCAAAACACTGACTGTGAGTTGTTTATTTGATTCTTATTCCGCTGGCGCAATAAAAAAAAAGACAATTTTGAGGGATCTGATATTGTATCCTGCAGTTTCCATTCTCTGCCTTATGTCCTCTCTTTCTCTCAGTCTTCTCCCCTTCTCTCTCTCTCTCTTTCTCTGTCTTCTTTCTGTTTGTCTGTCTGTCTTTCACTGTGATTGTGCTTTCACTCTCTCTCTCTCTCTCTCTGTCTGTCTGTCTGTCTGTCCTGTGTACAGCCTGTTTGTCTGCCTATCTGTCTATCTCTTTGTCTTTCATCTTGTTCTCTCTCCTCTCCCTCTCTCTCTCCTTCCCCCCTCTCTCTCTCTCTCCTCTCTCTCTCTCTCTCTCTCTCTCTCTCTCTCTCTCTCTCTCTTCAGATTTGACATTCTTTCTTTCTCCTCTACGTATCTGTGTGTAGGTGTATGCTCGTGTGGCGTACCGCGTGCATAGTAAACTGAGAATGATTCACCTTCTCATTAAATGAGATTTGAAAACAACTTTTTCACCTTGTCCTTTATTCGAGTCGATAACACATCAGAATGCACCAACTTTCTTGTCGGTGTGAAAAAAAACAAATTCTGGGGCAGGACCCCCCCCCCCCCCCCCCCCAGCTGACCCCCCCCCCCCCCCCCCCCCCCCCCCCCCCCCCCCCCCCCCCGATTTCTGTT
>JADBJO010000461.1:230000-247500 GCA_016801955.1 Conus betulinus | reverse complement strand
AGCAAATGACATAGCAACCACATGAAATGCTGATCTTTACACGATAGATCGTGGAAATTAATGAAGCAAATGACATAGCACCACATGAAATGCTTATCTTTACACGATAGATCGTGGAAATTAATGAAGCAAATGACATAGCACCACATGAAATGCTGATCTTTACACGATAGATCGTGGAAATTAATGAAGCAAATGACATAGCACCACATGAAATGCTGATCTTTACACGATAGATCGTGGAAATTAATGAAGCAAATGACATAGCACCACATGAAATGCTGATCTTTACACGACAGACGGTGGAAAGGATGTGCCTTACACAGCAAGCCACGAAATACTTCTCTTTACTCGACAGAAAGTGGCAATAAAAAGTGGAAGTAAAAGACGTAGCGACCATATCAAATTCCTATCCTAACACGACAGAAGATTGAAATCTACTTTATGCAGCAAGTCATGAAATGCTTATCTTTACACGACGGATGATTGAAATGATGTGCTCTACATGACAAGCCTGTGGAATGCTTATAGTTACACGACAGATGGTTGAAATGGTAATACTTTGATATAGCGAGCCAATGAAATATTTCTGTTCTCGCGACAGAAGATTGAAATGATCTGTTTGACAGAGCAAGCCGATGAAAATGCTCATCTCCACACGACAGTAGGTTGAAGTGATCTCCAGCCGATGACAAACTTGTGTATCGTATTCTGTGAGCGTGTTTTGTACACGAGCGTGCAAGAAGTACTCTTAACACTTCACACTATCAGAACATGCACCTCACTGAAATGGTGCTGAGTCTGTTCACAGCGACTGAGAGACCTCTCTCTCTCTCTCTCTCTCTCTCTCTCTCTCTCTCTCCTCTCTCTCTCTCTCTTCTCTCTCTCTGTGTGTGTGTTTGTGTGTGTGTGTGTGTGTGTGTGTGTGTGTGTGTGTGTGTGTGTGTGTGTGTGTGTGTGTGTGTGTTGTGTTACTGTCACTGTCTGTCTGCCTGCCTGCCTGTCTGTCTGTCTCTCTGTCTTTCTTCACCCTCTGACCCTCTCCTCTCTCACCCCTCTCTCTCTCTCTCTCTCTTTCTCTCGTTTTCTCGAGAGTTTGGGAGCACGAGACCAGCTTTCTCTCAGTATTACAACATGAAGTCAACTAAACCATAATTCGCCATTCCTGCTGACTCCGCGAATTAGCAATGAGTATTATTGTCGAGAGCAGGTCATGTCTTTCGAATGGCGGGGTCAACAGCAGAGACCTCAGAGCATTACCGGAGTGACTCGTCAGCTGTGCAGCGTTTCCTCTGGCGGGTGGCATGACGACGACTTGATAATCATCGACAGTTCCCTGCCGGGAATGCGGTACCAGTATGGAGCAGGCTTGGGTGTGGCTGTGTATGAAGTGGGAGCTGGAATGAACGGCGTTGAGGTAATGCCACTGAACAGGACGCGAAAGATGGATAGCCACCGAAAAAAAATACAACAAATTAAAACGGGTCGTGCCAGCAGCTGATTCATATCAGACTGGAATTCCGATTGAAAAGCCCGTGGCCATAGAAAAGCAAAACAAAACAAAACAAAAAAAACTATTTGAGATAGAAAGAAAAACTCTTGAAAGAACACCAATATTCTGTGGGGAAAATGTTTATACTATTCGTCAAGAAACACTAACAACAAATAATAGTTTTGTTTGTTTGTTGTTTGTTTTTTCGCGCGGTAAAATGTAAACATGATCGTCTTCTCAACGAACATCATGCAAGCATGATGTAGGTAGAACGAAGGAATGCAGATACGATGGTTTTCACAGGCCATAATGTAGATATGATCATCTTCACAGGGTATAAAGTAGAAATGATGGTCTTAAAGGGACATAACGTAGATATGACCATCTTCTTAATAGAGTACAATGTAGAAATGGTGGTCTTCAGGGGCCATAATGTAGATATGATCATCTTCTTTCACAGGGCATAATGTATATATGATCATCTTCACAGCGAATAATGTAAACATGGTGGTCTTCTTCACAGGGCACAATGTAGAAATGATGGTCTTTCTTCACACGGCATAATGTAGAAATGATGGTCTTCTTCACAGCGCATAATGTAGAAATGATGGTCTTCTTCACACGGCATAATGTAGAAATGATGGTCTTCTTCACAGCGCATAATGTAGAAATGATGGTCTTCTTCACAGGGCATCATGTACAAATGATGGTTCTTCACAAGGCATAATGTAGAAATGATGGTCTTCTTCACAGGGCATAATGTAGAAATGATGGTCTTCTTCACAGGGCATAATGTAGAAATGATGGTCTTCTTCACAGGGCATAATGTAGAAATGATGGTCTTCTTCACAAGGCATAATGTAGAAATGATGGTCTTCTTCACAGGGCATAATGTAGAAATGATGGTCTTCTTCACAAGGCATAATATAGAAATGATGGTCTTTCTTCACAGGGCATAATTCTAAATAAAATTCAAAATCAAACCTGAACGGCGGAGGGACGAAGGGTGGGGGCGAAGTAGAAGAAATAAGATGGGAATGGAGAAGAGGGCGTTTAAATGTAAATATTTGCTACTTCACAGGCAGTATATGGGGACACTCACACAGACAGACAGACAAAACATGTGAGTGTGCACACGAAACGAACTCAGTTTCGCATATATATATATATATATATATATATATATATATATATATATATATATATATATATATATATATATTACTTTTTCAACAACTTTTAAAAACTGTTTTCATTTTTTTCCTTTCTCTCTTTTTTCTGTCTTTTTTTTTTTGTTTTTTTTTTTTCATATTCATTTGTAACTTACATTCTGTGGACACTTGTTTTTCTTTACTTCTTTCTCAATTTTGGTGAGTCTGTCAAACAGGAACTGTTTGTTTTTATGACCACTTCAACAAACAGTCAGTGCAGTATGAATAGGAGAAAGGGAAGGGCGCTGGATGAGGAAGTGGGAATTTGGGAGGAAGGGATGGAGAAGACGTCTATGTCCTAGCAAGAATCTGGACTGTTTGGGGGCTGGGTGGGCGTGGGTGTATGTTAACCCCAACGCATCCCTGCACATCCCTCATCTTTGATTTTTTTTTCCTGTCATAATTTCGTAATTACGTGAAATGTTCCAAACGACATCCCAAAACAGCACGATGTTATTATGCTCTGTCTCTCCTGTCACTGTGGCTGTCAACAGCTTGAATACTTTACACGCGCAAAACAAACAGGAGAGAGAGAGAGAGAGAGAGAGAGAGAGAGAGAGAGAGAGAGATGAGGAGAGAGAGAGAGAGAGAGAGAGATGAAAAAAAAAAAGCATTACCACATAATTTTTTATTGAAACGCCGCCATGTCAACGCTGCAATTATGGAGCTGATTTGATGGTCGTTGGCGGATCTATACTTCATTAGGCGAAGTTCTTAATCATACGTGATTGGGAAATTGCTTAGAAGGGAGGAAAATCGAGAAGTTAGGGATGGCTGGGGGTAGGGTGGGGAGGGTGGGGGGGGGGTGACGTGCGAGACGCGATAATTTGAAGCTCTCTTGGTAATAAAAAGCGAAATTAGATTCCCGGCCCATCTCCCATCCGCCACTGTTGACTTTTCCAACGGAATGTATCATTGCGCGCTTTATTCCTGGGCCGCAGTGTCCACAATGGCGAGGTGGTTAATGGCGCGAGGCGGTGTAGTTCCCAAAGCTCGTTTACTGTCGTTGTATGTTTTGTTACCTCCCTTGTTCAGGCCTTCCGCGTTCCAGGGGGAGCTAGTCTGCTCTTTGAAAGGCTGCTTCTTTCGGTTTCGCGTCCTCCCTCTCCATCGTAAATCAGGCCGGAGTTCCTTTCTGTCGGCTTCATTTTGCTGGACGGGTGTTTTGTAAATTACCTCGATAGTTTGTCTCTTTCACACGGAATACATTCTGGAGAGAGAGAGAGAGAGAGAGAGAGAGAGAGAGAGAGAGAGAGAGAGAGAGAGAGAGAGAAAGAGAACAAAGGCGGGAAGAGGGAAAAGGAAAAGATTGCTAGATTTGACATCTTTCCCGCCGTCTGTAGTTTAGAGAGACTAAATTATGAATGTCCAGTCGATCGTGGAGTCTCGTTTTCGTTTTTGGTGTTTTGTGTGTGTGTGTGTGTGTGTGTGTGTGTGTGTGTGTGTGTGTGTGTGTGCGTGCGTGCGTTCGCGTGCGCGTGTGTGTGTGTGTGTGTGATTTTTTTTCTATTTATCTGTTTTCGTGTGTGTGTGTGTGTGTGTGTGTGTGTGTGTGTGTGTGTGTGTGTGTGTGTGTGTGTGTGTGTGTGTTGTATGTGTGTAAGTTGTGGTGTTTAAGTTAGTATCTTAGAACTGTTCTTAGTGATCCGTGAAATTTTCTTCAGGGTCAGTTAAATTTGGGGGAGGGGGAGGGGGAGGGTTCCTTTAATTTCAGATGCCAGGTAAACTCGTGACTCCGCAGGCTAAACGAGCTACAGTTTAGTATGTAGAAACAAAGAAAATGCTTTTAACTCGAAAACGAATGAATAAATAATATACCCCCCCCCCCCCCCCCCCCCCCCCCCAAGACTACAAATGACAAATGCGTATGTCGAAAAAGATACAGCTCATGTAAATTAACGTTGGAATTATTCAAAGAAAAGCGAACAAGCTCTCTCCTTTTCAACAATACACAAAATACCTGTCCAATCCTGTTTTCAGAGACCGGTGAGGGAGAAATAGCACAGATGGAAATATGTTTCTCCCCCTACAGCAACAACGACGACGACACAACAACAACAACAACAACAGAACAATGATACTAATGAATAATGTCATTAGAAAAAGCAGATGGAACGAAGCGAAGGAAGAGTGTCTATGAAGAAGACTGCAGATGAAATGCAGGGAAAAACAAAAGGAAAAAAAGACATCATCACTTGTGATTCATTTTGTTTGTTCTCTGCATTTCAGCTGAATTGCTGCGTAATACCAGTTCTATTTAGCTATTGTTGTTGTTGTGTGTGTGGTGGTGGTGGTGTGGTGGTGGTGGTGGTGGTGGTGGTGGTGTGTGTGTGTGTGTGTGCGCGCGCGCACGTGCGTGCGTGCGTGAGTGCCTGCGTGCCTGCATGTGTGTGTGTGTGCGTGTGTGTGCGCGCGCGTACGTGAGAGGTGTGCGCGTGTGTGTATGTGTGTGTGTGTGTGTGTGTGTGTGTGTGTGTGTGTGTGTGTGTGTGTGTGCGCGTGCGCGTCCCTGTGTCTGTGTGCCCGTGTGTTAGTTCTTTGCCTCCTTTCCACACTCTTCCGTCGCCATCTACCCTTTTCCAGCCTACTTTCTGCTTATCCCCTGCCCCCGCCCCCCCTCCTCCTCCCTCTCCCTCCCCTCCCCCTACACCACCCTCTCAACCCTTCCTTCTTCGCCCTTACCGCGCAAGACAAGAGGATCCCTCCTGCCGATCTGTCCAGAGCGCCACCTCCCGCGTCCCCCACTATCGTTCATTTATCAAAATAGATCCCCTCGCTGCATGTCGCCCACAGAGCCAACAGCCGTAGTCGGAAACGAGTTTGCCGTTTCATTTTCCTGCGCCACAATGTCCGCGCAAACACGCGCGCTAAAAAGCCCTATGGTGCCTGGGCAGCCGTCAGGAAACACAGCAAATATTGAACTTGCCTCTCGCCCCGTTTCCAGTTGGCGTCCTCCAGGGACCCATCCCTCGGCAAGAACCTCCTCTCCTGCTCCCGCAATCATGGGATTCTAGTCTCTCTCTCACTCTCTCTCACACTCTCTCTGCCGCCGCCGCTGCCGCGCCAAACCAACAACAAACCCGAGAGACTCAGGCGCTGGCAGTCTGGCACTGCTACTACTACTACTGCTGCTGCTGCTGCTGCTACAGACCCATCCTTGATTGTTCTGCCGCCTGACAAATCAGAGAGCTGATTTTTTGTCTTCCTTCCCGTCCTCTCTCCGCTCCCCCTCCCCACCCCACACCCGTTTTCACTCGCTGCCCAAACGGTTTGAGTAATTACCGATAAGCCGGGGAAGCAGTCACCGGTTTAGCGCCGCTAAATAGCTCTTTCCCCTGTCAACTTGCCGCCATTGTTCCTGCGGCAGCCCGCTCTCAGGAAGGACAACTCCCAGCGCGAGACCTGTACCGGATATCTCGGCATTGAGTGTCGGAGTGGTCCTTGGCTCTTCAGTTTCTGGTGGTCTTTGCGAAAGAAAGCGTTTCGGAATCATTACATGCACAGCAGTCTGAGATTTCCAGATCAGAATTCTCAAAGTTCAGAGGTGAAAGTGTCTAATTTTATAAAAGCTTTGATGATGAAGGTAAACATAACGAAGCACAGAAATGGGATGAACTTCGATTGGAAAAGAAAACAACAGAAAAGAGGGAAATTAGACAAGTTGACCGAGCTGGAAATACATGGCTAATTTCAGCGAAACAAGTTTGACCAACAAGCAAACAATTACCTGATGAAAACATTGATTTCACGCAGAGAAAATGTAAGGCCCAAAAATTTTTTCCCTTCAGTTCTCACAGAATTCTGTGCACTCGAAAATAAAATAGAACTCATTGTCTAATGCATTTATACAACAGGCTTTGCGTTTTCTATCTTTCCTTGAAGTTTCTATGTGTCTCCCCAATTCAGTTTCGATTTAGAACAGCTCCAACTAGATTTAACAAAAGGAGGCATGCAGATTTCGGGTTACAGCAAACTTGGATTCTGTCATGCTGCATTGTGCTGTGTTATATGTTGTGTTGCGTTGTTGCGTCGAACATAACTTAGGGGAAAGCGTGGAAAGATGGCCTAGTGGAAACGACTCTTGCCTAGAAAGCGAGAGATTCCAGGTTCCAGGTTCGATGTCTTTTTTGCCACGTGTATTTTCGCCCCGTCGAAATGACAATATTCATGAGTTTGGCATCACATTGGTTGATAAAGAGAAAAAAGATTTTCACAGAGTAAGTTTTCTCCTTCTTCGCTGGAAAACATCTTGATTCATGATAGAAAGTGCTTCTCTCCTTCCCCACTCACCTCACCCAACTCTGTCCACCTCCTCTCTCTCTCTCTCTCTCTCTCTCTCTCTCTCTCTCTCGCGCGCGCGCGCGCGCGCGCGCGCGCGCGTGGTTGATGCCAAGCGAAGCAGTATACGCTGACTAATTGACTCAAGACATGTGAACATAAATTAAAACTTGTTATTGACGAACAAGCACACGGATCCCTGCTTGTCTTTTTTTCATTGTCATGTGTGTGTGTGTGTGTGTGTGTGTGTGTGTGTGTGTGTGTGTGTGTGTGTGTGTGTGTGTGTGATGTGTGTGTGAAAATTGTGTTAACACATTTTTTTACTATCAGGTAGAAGCACTGAATGTACAAATTTACATTTGTGTCACTGTGAAAAAATTGTAATCGCGAAACGAAAGTCCATGAGGTGGAACTCCGTGGGGCGGAAGTTCATGGGTCAGAAGTTCATGGGAAGGAAGTCTGTGGGTCAGAAGTCCATGGGACGGAAGTCTACGACCCCGGGTCCCGTGGTTCGAGTCTGGCACGAAGAGAGTTTTTTTTTCCCTTTCCACTTTTCTCTCTGATGTATAACAAGTCTCCTGGTGAGTGATGGTCTGAGTGGCCGTCTTTCGGATGACAATAAAAAACAGAAGCTCCAAGTCAGCATGTATTCAGCTCGCGTAAAAGAACTCATGGAAACTAGGGAGTTGTCCCTAGCGAAATTCTGTGGGAAAGTCAGCTTGGGTTGTTCTTAGAAGAACAGAGGTTGACAGAAAACACAGCAACAAAAGATTGAGGAGCACCGTCCTTTATCCTCCCAGCCACGGTTTCACCCTCGCTGTTTTCACTTTTCCTAACTTAGTGATCATTTTTGCACAACGAGGCTTGGCTGAGTGACTTCCACTGACAGTATTTCGGGTTACGCATGCGCAGGATAGAAATGGTGGGATGAACTTCCGGCAAACAACTCTTCTTTCAGCTGCCAGTCAATACCGTCACATTCATTGCTAGCATCTTGTTTTAGTGGCCAGACTTGTTATACATGGCGTCCACAGATTACGTCTCGCCAAAGATCATCAGTTCTTTAAACTATGTATGTATTCACAAGAAATGGAGGATACAAACACGAAAAGCACGCAAATCACCGTGTTTTCTTCTTGCTTCTTCCGTCGCCACTCTGCAAATGTGTTCTAGAGGGTTTTCTTTAACACTCATTGCACTGAAAGAAACATAACAATCATGAAAGTGGTTTGTTTTCTTCATTAAACAAACAAACAAACAAACAAAATTGTTAAGACTAGTGCCAACATCAGTAGTAGTTGTGTGGACAAGTTGGAAAACTGAAATAGTGTCCGGTGGGGGTGAAAATTCTGATAGTTTTGTCTACCAATCAGGGGACATCACTAGTGTTGGTTCATCGAAAAACAAAACGAACAAAAAAAAAAAAAAAAAAAAAAAAAAAAAACCCACACCTGACGGTAGAGAATAAAGAAAAGGACTTCCTTTCAGATTTCTCAGTATCAAAAACGTCATTTCTTATGTTTGTGTCAAAGATGATTTTACACGGAAAGAAACTGGATCAGCAGTAGACCTCTAGTTTCCCTTCTCTTTCTGTTTAGTTAGAAAATAAGTAGTTGAGTCGGGCTGCGTGATCATTCGCCGAATGCCGTCAGCTTCCTTTCTGTTAGTACCCAACGAGATGGCAGTTCGCTGGTTGGGTAGGCAAACACAGTGTTCACTGAAGTGGCTCGGGAACCCGCTCGCTTTTTCCCCCCTACGTTCAGTGAAGGGCTGTATAGCGGTGGTGGGCTTAAGTCATAAATGAGAAACTATAGCATCCTTCTAATGGGAAGGGACAGACAGATCAAGTTATAAATGAGAGACTATAGCATCCTTCTAATGGGATGGGACAGACAGATCAAGTCATAAATAAGAGACTATAGCATCCTTCTAATGGGATGGGACAGACAGATCAAGTCATAAATGAGAAACTATAGCATCCTTCTAATGGGATGGGACAGACAGATCAAGTCATCAATGAGAGACTATAGCATCCTTCTAATGGGATGGGACAGACAAATCAAGTCATAAGTGAGAGACAGTTGCATCCTTCTAATGGGATGGGGCGGACAGATCAGGTGAATAGTGAGAGACAGCCGCATCCTTCTAATGGGATGGGGCGGACAGATCAGGTCAACAGTGAGAGACAGCCGCATCCTTCTAATGGGATGGGGTAGACAGATTATGTTATTTGAGGGACAATAGCATCCTTCGAATGGGATGGGAGACAGATCAAGTCATCAGTTTGAGACTATGGTATCCTTCTAATGGGATGGGGCGGACAGATCAGGTCATCAGAGAGAGACTATAACATCCTTCTAATGGGATGGGGCGGACAGATCAGGTCATCAGAGAGAGACTATAACATCCTTCTAACGGGATGGGGCCGACAGGCCATGTAATCAGAGAGAGACTGTAGCGTCTTCTTAATGGGACAGAGCAGGCAGATCGGGTTACCGCGTACCATTGTCTGTTTGGTCCTCACTCTCATCTGGAGCAGAACACTGACTCGGATGAAGCTTTGACATGAAATTTTCTTTCAAGTCTACACAAAGCACAGGCAGTCGCCTTCAGGTACATACGTATCATTCTGCCTTCAGTACCGTTCAGCAATCAAGGGAGACAAATAACATGCGAGGCCAGGATTAAGATCTGATCTCATGCATTGACACTGCAAATGGACATAGTGCACGGTTACGAGAGGGTTTGCCCCGCCCGTTTCCCTGTTTCTGATGACTTGGTATAAGAGCTTTCTTTCCTATTGCAAGGCAGCTTTTGTTACATTGTTTACCCCGCATTATTTTTCTTATAATGCTCTCTCTGTCTGTCTGTCTTTCTCTGCCTGTCTGTCTGTCTGTCTGTCTGTCTGTCTGTCTGTCTGTCTGTCTGTCTGTCTCTCTCTCTCTCTCTCTCTCTCTCTCTCTCTCTCTGGCCTTTCATTACTATCACAAGGAATACAATGAGATGAGTTCATTCTGTAAAAAGAAAGGAGGCGAAAATTATTGTGATGCATTATACCACTGTAACATTGATCTTGAATCTGTTTCAGTCCAGAATGTTTTTTGGCGACAAGAAACGAAAGAGTTGTGGGGGAAAAGTTACCACTGCGCTTATATGTGAATCATTTTATTTTCGTTCTGTAGTGACATCTGGTGTGTGTGTGTGTGTGTGTGTGTGTGTGTGTGTGTGTGTGTGTGTGTGTGTGTGTGTGTGCGCGCGCGCGCGCGCGCGTGCGCTTACGTACATGATTACCTCCACTTATCTTTTGTGTCTTTGCGAAATGCGTGTTAATCTTGAAAACGTCGTATTGCTACAAACTGGAACGAAAAGCGAAAGTTGGGAACAGAAAATCCCAAAGAGAATTAAAAGCCTTCAATATTCTCAGAAATCGCTTTGTCTTTCTTTCTCTCTTTTCCTTCCTTTTCCTTTCTTTCTTTCCCTAGTTTGTTTTTGTTACTTCTTTCTTTCTGTCTTTCTTCCTTTCTTTTCTTTCTGTCTTTCTTCCTTTCTTTTCTTTCTTTCTTTCTTTCCCCCATCACTCTCCTGACCAAGAACTCTCGTCCGTGTTTGCCTTTTTTATGGCCTCCGTCTAGAGAGAGAGAGAGAGAGAGAGAGAGAGAGAGAGGGGGGGGGGGGGGTGCCACTGCTGTAAAGGAAGAGTAGCCTTTGACTCTGTGGTCACCATAGAAAGCTTTGATGGGAAAAATGAAAGTTTGTCCTGGCTACAGATGATGTGCAAATCTGGGCAAACAGTTCGTTTCATTGGTTGTAGTCACAGTGTGGACACAGCCTGATTCCTGGGTAGAAAGGAATAGACAGAGACGTGGTAGTGACTTGGATGAACGAAGCGAAAGAATGCGAATTGGGGGGAGGGGGTAGAATGGGGGGCGGGGGGATGGGAAAGGCGGGAGATGGGCTGTGAGAAAGGCAGGGAGGGGAGAGGGAGGGTGAGGGAGGACGGATGATGAGAGAGAGAGGGGGAGGAGTGAGGGGGGAGGGAGAAGAAAGAGAGAGGAAGAAGAAGAAGAAGAAGAGAGAGAGAAGAGAGAGAGAGAGAGAGAGAGGAGAGAGAGAGAGAGAGAGAGAGAGAGAGAGAGAGAAGAGAGAGAGGAAAATACCCGCAACCTCCCATGCCCCCTCCTCCCCACCCATCCACTCACACAGCTGGAGGCACACCACGTTTTCGACCGACAAATGTGTGTGTGTGTGTGTGTGTGTGTGTGTGTGTGTGTGTGTGTGTGTGTGTGTGTGTGTGTGTGAGAGAGAGAGAGAGAGAGAGAGAGAGAGAGAGAGAGAGAGAGACAGAGACAGAGACAGACAGACAGACAGACAGAGACAGACAGACAGACAGACAGACAGACAGACACAGACAGACAGACAGACAGACACAGACAGACAGACAGACAGACAGACAGACAGACACAGACAGACAGACAGACGGAGGAAAATCTGTGACAGGATACACAGGTTCGTGGGTGGGACGGAATGAGAGACCAGAATGGGATTCACCACACGCTTCTTAGGGTGCGTGAACAAGCATCGGACCCGACTCTCTTCAACCTATCAGCGAAACATGTTCTGTACAATTCATTCTAACTCTCATCGGCCCATGATTTAATCCTCTCTGGGTCATACTGTGGCAATTCACAAACTAATGATTCTGGTCTGCCAGTAAGCATACCTCGCTGAAAGCCTGGCCAGTAGAGCACCCTGTGATGGTGTTGTGTCTGCCACACACAGTACCTATAGTAGCACCCTTTGATGGTGTTCTGTCTGCCACACAGTACCTATAGTAGTACCCTGTAATTGGTGTTCTGTCTGCCACACAGTACCTATAGTACGTTTTTCCGTGGACTGAACCTATCAGCCTAATCAAATGAAAACGGGCGTCTACTTGTTGTGGTACTGATGTTCCTTAGTAAATCTCATCAGTCCAAACTGTCAAAATACACCATGTGTCAGAAGCTGCGGTCCTGTTTAGCAGATCAAGATATTATTCGTGCTCACAAAGACCGTCCTTCACCTTGAGTCAAGGTCACCTTTGCATATCAACTGGCTAGAGAACTTCTTCCCCCCCTCCCCCTCCCCCCCCCCCCCCCCCCCCCCCCCCCCTTTAATTTTTAATGTTGCCGTAAGTTTATCAAGTTTTGTTGCCGTTGTATTGATTCTCCAAACAAACGAGCATAAATGCTAAAATAGTTTCCAATCCTTTTGATGTTGAACTAACCTTTCCACATTTCACTAAAGTTAAGGTCACAGTTATAGGCCCTTACCCCCACCCCAACTCCCGCTCCCAGAGAGAGAGAGAGAGAGAGAGAGAGAGAGAGAGAGAGAGAGAGAGAGAGAGAGAGAGAGAGAGAGAGAGAGAGATGTACCTACTGGTCCAAACTACTTTGTGATTTGTTCTGCAATTTGTCCGATTTTTTTTTTCCACCTCACCTTCCGTGCCACTTCAGTACCATCAACCCCACGCCGCTCATGCCGACTCTCCCTTTTCATGGACACATCCTGCCTTGTCCCGTCCACAGCTCCGGCACCGGCAATCCGTAGGGAGAAGTCACTGTCAAGTCGTCAGTCATGAGGCAACCCACCAGAGGAGACACTGCGCTGCTGCTGAGTCACTTGGTTCTGATCTCACATACACAGGACAGGACCTACTAAGCCCCCTTGTGACAACAGTAACTGCTTTGTCGCGGAGCCAGTGCGAGTGTGTCCTACCTCAGGGGGTGCCACCACGTCCGTTTAACGCCATGAATTTGCCAATGCCGCCGACTTCGACACGAGCTTCAGGGCTTAGATGAAGAGAGGACATCGAAACTGTTCACCTTGACAGCAGGGCATGGGGGCCACAGAATTTTTAAGACTTTTTTTTTTTTTCTTTTTTTTTTTGCTCTGATCGATAAGGATGACGATGTCACTATGGAGTTCGTTTCTCGTCTGAGACTGCATGACAGGGCTGTACTCTACGCTTAGTTTCATGGAATATCCCGGCGCCAATCAGGCCCGAGAGATACAGACACTTGCATTGTTGGTCAGGAAATTTGAGCAGCACACTCAGAGACGGACCCATTAAGTGGATGAAACTCGACTGTGTGGCCCGAGTTTTCCCGCTGACTTCATAGCAAACAGTTCCGGGTAGGAACCGGTCGGAGCAGAAAAATCTCACAAATAAAAGCTGTGAAAGGAATCGAACCCACGACCTCCCAATTGGGAGTCCGCCTTGCAAACCACTGCGCCATGGCAGCTGGCCAGTTTGCCTTAATTTCACTGACAAGCTGAGAGAGAGTTATGTTACTGCCATCCTACCCCCCCCCCCCCCCTCCCCCCCTTTTCCTCCGTCTATCTCTTCCTTCCACCACTTCCAGACACAAACAACAGACAGACTATCCCTCTTCCTTATAAAACAACACACACACACACACACACACACACACGCACGCACGCACGCACGCACGCACGCACGCACGCACACACACACACACACACACACACACACACACACACACACACACACACACACACACACACACACACACACACACACACACGCACGCACGCACGCACGCACACACACACACACACACACACACACACACACACACACACACACACACACACACACACACACAGACACACACACAATTTTGCCGCATGTGTTTTTAGTTACCGTCTTTGATATCGACAAAGTGTCACTATGATCATGTTTGACATCAGCGCTTATCATCCGAAGAATCTGAAATGAGGCAGGGAACAGCAAACAGTAAATATAACAAACAAGTAGGGTAACTCTTTTCTCCCACGATTAAATACTAATCACAGGCCCATAACTCCAAACAAAATAATGCTGCTTACGAGACCACATCGCTCAGCAGAACGACAAGGACACGTCTTGTTGTTGTTTCTGTGTGCTGTTGTTGTCCATGTATCCTTGTTTGTTCTGTGTCTTCTGTGTTGTCATCTCTGCTAGACGTTTTTTTTTTTTTTTTTTTTTTTTCCCGTAAGCAGCATTCGTTGGGAGTGATGGCCCTGTAGTTATTTCCTCGTGGGAACAAGATTTACCCTACTTGTTTGTAATTTACTTATCATCTGAGTTGAAATCCGTTGGTTTAGCAAATTGTATTTTGCTACAGTAAAATTCTTTACGGTTAATTAAAACAAACAAGCAAACAAACATTGAAGCCATATCCGGGAACACTTTTTTCTGATCCAAGAACCGCCTTTTGGCTCGGCACTATCACCTAGTCTATTGTGTATATCGACACACAATTTTCATTAATATCACCTAGTCTATTGTATATATCTACACACAATTTTCAGTAATACCATCTAGTCTACTGTATATATTGACACACAGTTTTCAGTAATATCACCTAGAACAATTGTATATATTGACACACAATTTTTGATATTATCACCTAGTCTATAGTATATATCTACACACAATTTTCAGTAATATTACCCAGTCAGTTGTATATAAACACACAATTTTCAATAATATCACCTAGTCAATTGTGTATATCTACACACAATTTTCAGTAATATCACCTAGTCTATTGTATATATCTACACACAATTTTCAGTAATATCACCTAGTCTATTGTGTATATCTACACACAATTTTTCACTGATATCACCTAGTCAAGTGTACACATTTTCACAAGATTTCAGTAATGTCATATAATCAGTTATACTTATTTACAGAAGATTTCAGTAATATCACCCATTCAATTGTATACATTTACACAAGATTTCAGTAATATCACTTAGTCAATTGTATATATTTATACAAGATTTCAGTAATATCACCTTGTCCATTGTAAACGGTTACACAAGATTTCAGTATTATCACCTAGTTGATTCTATACATTTATACAAGATTTCAGCAATATCACCTGGTCAATTGTATATATTTACACAAAGATGTCAGTAATATCACCTAGTCGATTGTATATATTTACACAAGATTTGAGTAATGTCACCTTCTCAGTTCTATATATTTACACAAGGTATCAGCAATATCACTGATTCAATTGCATACATTAACACAAGATTTAAGTGATTATCACCTGTTCAACTGTATATATTACAAGTTTTCAATAAAATCACCTATTCAATTGTACATATTTATACAAGATGTTAGCAATATCACGCAGTCAGTTGTATATATTTACACACGATTTCAGTAATACCGCCTAGTCAGTTGTCTATATCTAGTATTTTATACATGATTTCAGTAATAACACATATTTCAATTGTACATATTTACACAAGATTTCAGTAATATCACCAAGTCAATTGTATATATTTATACAAGATTGCAGTGATACCACACAGTCAGTTGTATGTATTTACACAAGATTTCAGTAATTTCATCTGTTCAACGGAATACATTTACACAATATTTCAGTAACATCACCCAGTCAATTGTATATATTTACACAAGATTTCCGTTTACCATCTAGTTAATTGCATGTATTTACACAAGATTTGAGTAATTTCACTTACTCAGTTGTATACATTTACACAAACTCTCAGTAACGTCACTTAGTCAATTGTATATATTTACATAAGATTTCAGTAACATCACTTAGTCAATCAAATATGTTTACACGAGATTTCAGTAAAATCATATTTTCAATTGTTTATGTTTACACGGGATTCTAGCAAAACCATCGAGTTAATTCTGTATATACTTACACAAGATTCCAGTAATATAACCTGAGCAATTGTACAGATTTAACCAAGATTTCAGTGATATTACCTATTCAGTTTTGTATATTGACACAAGGTTTCTGTAATATCACCTATTCAATTGTGTACATTTACACAAGATTTCAGCAACACCACCTATTCAACTGCATATTTGTACACAAGATTTAAGTAACATAACCTAGTCAATTGTATACAATGACACAAGATTTCAATAAAATCACCTATTCCATTGTACACATTTACACAAGATTTTAGTAGTATCACCTATCCAATTCTACTTATTTACACAAGATTTCGGTAACATCGCCTAGTCAATTTGATATGTTTGCACAAGATATCAATAACATCACCTACTCAATTGTATATATTGACACAAGATTTCAGTAAAACCACCTGGTTAATTGTATGTATTTAGACAAGGTTTCAGTGAAATCATCTAGTCAATTGTATACATGTACATAATATTTCAGTAAAATCACCTTTTCCATTGTAAATGTTTACACAAGATGTCATCACCTTTTCCATTGTAAATGTTTACACAAGATGTCAGTAATATAACCATATCCATTGCATGTATTCACACAAGATTTCAGTAAAATCACGTATTCCGTTGTTATATTTACACAAGATTTCACCCATCAGTCGTTTATATTTACCCGAGATTTCAGTTATTTCACTGACTCAATTGTATACGTTTACAAAAGGTTTCAGTAATTTAACATATTCTATTCTACACATTTACTCAAGATTTCAGTAATTTGACCCACCCAATTGTATATATTTACACAAGATTGCTTCCTGCTAGTTGGTTGGGCAACTGAGGACAATACTTCTGGATCCCACTGTCACCTTATGCTATATATTTCTTTTTTGTTCAATCTTACAGATCCTCACCGAATCTTAGAAGCGCTTATTAAAAAAAAAAATTGGCTTAATAAGTAGATGATTTGTTTCTGTGAATGAAAGTCACTTTGCATTTAAAAAAAATGCCAGGTCGGAAATAGCACAGAACTATAACCATACTTTTAATTAACCGTCTGTTCTTGACAGCCACAGAAATTGTACGTTGGAAAATGGGCCATCTTTATCGGAGGAAAAGAAGTGCTGCGAAATTTACTTATTGATGTAAATAATCTGTCTGCTTTCATATTGTATGGAAAAGAAGTGCGGTACACGCTAACGATACACTTCAGAACAAAATAAAATTATCCATGTTGACTGTATTCTTACAACAGCAAGAACATTTGTTCAACTTTCTCAAAAATTAAGTAGATTACAACGAAGCGTAAACGCGCCCATATTCAATCCAAAGTCTTTTTTTTTTTTTCAAGTTCAAGAAGTTTTTCTTTGTTCTTCAATTGTTTACTTTAAGAGTCAAAGTTCAGGCAAACTTGCGCATTGTGTATCGACCCATCTATCAAAACGAAATCCTTTCGTCGTAGCTAGAATTTTACTACTAGACCTGAGTGAATTTTATGATTCCGTTGCAGCAACACGCGCGCGCGCACATGCACACACACACACACACACACACACACACACACACACGCACGCACGCACGCACGCACGCACGCACGCACGCACGCACGCGCACGCACGCACACACACACACACACACACACACACACACAAGGAGGGAAAAGAAAAATGTAAAAAGAATTAATGGTTAAGAAGCTGAAAATAATAATGATGACCGACTTTTGATTTTCCTAAAAGAATATTTTTCATCCGATATATCATGCTTATTGAAAGAACGTCACTTGAATCT
>JADBJO010000461.1:210000-222500 GCA_016801955.1 Conus betulinus | reverse complement strand
GTAATGATTCCCTGTGTGTGTCTTACAAGTACCTATGTGTATTAATAATCCATAAGTCCCTGCATGACTGTGTGTTAATCCATAATTCCCTGCATGACTGTGTGTTAATCCATAATTTCCTGCATGACTGTGTGTGTTAATCCATAATTCTCTGCATGACAGTGTGTTAATCCATAATTCCCTGCCTGACTGTGTGTGTTAATCCGTAATTCTCTGTATGACTGTGTGTTAATCCATAGTTCTCTGTATGACTGTGTGTTAATCCATAATTTCCTGCATGACTGTGTGATAATCCATAATTCTCTGTATGACTGTGTGTTAACCCATAATTCTCTGTCTGACTTTGTGTGTTAATCCATACTTCTCTGTATGACTGTGTGTTTTAATCCATAATTCTTTGCATAACTGTGTGTGTTAATCCATAGCTCTGTATGACTGTGTGTTTTATCCATAATTTCTCTGTATGACTATGTGTGTGTTAATCCATGATTCCCAATGTGAGCTGTGTCTACAAAGCCAGTCTGGTAAGCCATGATTTCATGAAGGACTTGTTTAGATGAGCCACGATTCCATGGCTATCTGTGGTACCTCTCTGTGGTACGCTACAATTAATTGCCTTTTGGATTTTTGTGGTAAGCCACAGATTGCCGGCTGTTGGACTGGATCTCTCTTAGTAAGTCATGTTTCCCTGGTTTGGGGATTTCTATGGTAAGCCAGAGTGTCCTGACTATTGGACCTCTCTTTTTGTTAGCCATGATTCCCTGGCTTTGGGATCTCTGTGGTAAAACACACTTTCTTGGTTGTGGAACCTTTCTATAATAAGCCACCGTTTCTTGGCTGTGGGACCTACCTATGATAATTATTGATATCCTGTCTTTTGGACCTGACTGTGAAAATCTATAAATCCCTGGCTGAGGGTTCTTTCTTTATCTGGTAGGCCATCACCTCCTGGCTGTTATATCCTTTGCAAACGACCATGAGTCTGTGGGCAGTGGGGATGTCCCTGTAGTAAATCATGATTCCCAGGGTTAGTTGCCTGTCTGTGGTAAATAATGAATCGCACGCTGTAGGACTTTTTTTCTGATGAGCCATGTTGCTCTGGCTGTGAATCATGTGGCAAGTCATGATTTCCTGGCTGCGGAAACACTTGTATGGTTTCTCCCTTGGGTTCAGACATCTCTGTAATAAACCATATTCCCTGGCTGTGGGAGCTGCTCTGTGGTTAGCTTCGTTTCCCTGGCTCTGGCTGTGGGATTTCTCTGTGGTGGTAAGTAATGATTCCTTGACTGTGCGACCACTCTATGGTTAGTCATGTATCCCTGGTTGTGAAGATTCTTTGTGGTAAGCTATGGTTCTCTGGCTGCGGGGATTCTTTGTGGTAAGCCATGGTTCTCTGGCTGTGGGGATTCTTTGTGGTGAGCCATGTTTCCCTGGTTGTGGGGATTCTTTGTGGTGCACCATGTTTCCCTGGTTGTGGGGATTCTTTGTGGTGCACCATGTTTCCCTAGTTGTGGGGATTCTTTGTGGTGCACCATGTTTCCCTGGTTGTGGGGATTCTTTGTGGTGCACCATGTTTCCCTAGTTTGTGGGGATTCTTTGTGGTGCACCATGTTTCCCTAGTTGTGGGGATTGTGGTGATTTTTTGAGGATTCTTTGGTGCACCATGTTTCCCTGGTTGTGGGGATTTTTTGTGGTGCACCATGTTTCCCTGGTTTTGTGGATTCTTTGTGGTGCACCATGTTTCCCTAGTTGTGGGGATTCTTTGTGGTGCACTATGTTTTCCCTAGTTGTGGGGATTCTTTGTGGTACACCATTTCCCCCTCTTTGTGGGGAATCTTTATGGTAAGCCATCGATCCCTGGCTGTGGGACGTCTCTGTACTAAGCCATGATGCCTGGGCCGTGTGACCTCTTTGTGGTAGGCCTTGATTCCATAGCTGTAAAACCTTTCTGTGGTAAGCCATACTTCCCTGACTGTGTGACTTCTCTGTGGCAAGCCATGATTCCCCAGCTGTGAAGCCTTATTGTGAAAAACCCTGTCTCTCTGGCCATGGAATCTCTCTGTGCGAAGCCGTATTTCTCTGTCCGCGAAAAAAAAAAAAGGAAGCCAAGTGTTTTCTGGCTCTTGGATCTCTGTATAGTAAGCCGTGGTTCCCTACATTTGGTACCACTTTGATAGGTCATGATTCTCTGGCTTCTCTTTGATAGGTCATGATTCTCTGGCTTCTCTCTGTGATAAGCCACGATTCTCTGGCCGAGAGGTCTGTTTGCGGTAATCCATGATTCTCTGCCCGTGAGATGCCATGTTTCCCTGGTTATGACGCTTCTCTGTGATAAGTCAGAATTCCTTGGCTTTGGGATCTCAGTGTGTTAAGCTGTGGTTCTTTGGCTGTGGGGCATTTCTGAAGAATGCCACTATATCCCGACCGTGGAACCAATCCATGGTAAGCCATATTTCCTGGCTATGGGACGTCTCTTTTGTAAGTCATTGTTTCCCAGCTGTGGGACCTCTTCGTGGCAAACTAGGACTCCCTGGCTTTGGGGCATCTCTGTGGTAAGTCATGATTTCCTGACAGTGGGGCCATTCTTCGGTAGGCATGATTCCCCGACTGTGGGACCACTCAGTAGAAAGCCATGATTCCCTGAGTGTAGACCATTTGATAGTAACCAATGATATCGCGGTTTTGGACCACTCTGTGGTAAGCCATACGATTTCCTGGCTGTTGGACCCGTCTGTGCAAAGGCATGATTCCCTCGCTATCGGAACTCTCTTTGGAAAGCCATGAATTCTTGGCAGCAGGACCTGTCTGTAGTAAGTTACGGTTCCCTGGCACCACTCTGTGGTAAGCCATACTTACCTGGCTATGGGACTCATCTGCAGTACGCCTTGTCTGTGGGACCTGTCCGTGGAAAACTGTGGTTCCCTTTCCGTGAAACTCCCAGTTTTCCTAGTTTTTGACCTCCTTGTGGTAAGCAATGATTCTCTAGTTGTGGGATCTCCTGTGGTAAGCTATGATTCTTGTTGTATGGTCTTCCTGTGGTAAGCTATGATTCTCTAGTTGTATGATCTTCCTGTGGTAAGCTATGATTCTCTTGTTGTGGTATCTGCCTGTGGTAAGCCATGATTCTCTAGTTGTGAGATTTTCCTGTGGTAAGCTATGATTCTGTAGTTGTGGGATCTACCTGTGGTAAGCTATGATTCTGTAGTTGTGGGATCTACCTGTGGTAAGCCCTGATTCTGTAGTTGTGGGATCTACCTGTGGTAAGCTACGATTATCTAGTTGTGGGATCTACCTCCTGTGGTAAGGCATGATTGTGTGGATGATGTACCTGTGGTAAGCTATGATTCTCTAGTTGTGAGATCTACTGAGCAACAACAAAACGTGCATTAGGTACTTGAACGCCCTCCATTCCACTCCTCCCCTTTCCCCTTCCCCTGTCTCCCTCATGTTCTCTCTCTCTCTCTCTCTCTGTGTGTGTGTGTGTGTGTGTGTGTGTGTGTGTGTGTGTGTGTGTGTGTGTGTGTGTGTGTGTGTGTTTCAGTCATGCTTGCACTGCATTATGTTCATGCACACTCAATTATTCACTCGCACACAAACTCTCTCTCTCTCTCTCTCTCTCTCTCTCTCTCTCTCTCACACACACACACACTCTCACAGTGTACACACACACACACACACACACACACACACACACACACACACACACACACACACACACACACACACACACACACATCCATGGTTCCTGTCTTGGGACTCTCTGATAAGCAAGTCTTCCCTTGTTCTAGGGTCTCTTTGAAGTAAGCCACGGTTCCAGGGATTTCTCTGTTCTTGCTAGACTTAGATCTGAAAGGATTTGTTATTCTGCACGTAGGGGAATATTTGACGCAGAGTATTGCATGTGTGCCTGTCTCCTGGTTTGTCTGTCTATCTAGACGTCTTTTGGGCAGGTGAAGAACTGGGAAGGCCTTCATCAAATATTACGTGGATTGTTTGTGGAGTTAGTATATCCCCGTGACTGAAACCTTGATGTCTCTATCGACTGGGGGATGGAAGATGGGAAAAGAGAGAGAGAGAGAGAGAGAGAGAGAGAGAGAGAGAGAGAGAGAGCAAGACAGAGAGAGAGAGAGAGAGAGAGAGAACTGATAGAGAGAACTAATAGTAGTACTTTCGTTTTACGTCTTTTGATAAAATTATGTTATACTAGACGAAGTGTGTGTGTGTGTGTGTGTGTGTGTGTGTGTGTGTGTGTGTGTGTGTGTGTGTGTGTGTGTGTGTGTGCGTGCGTGCGTGCGTGCGTGCGTGCATGCGTGCGTGTATGTGTGTGTAAAGCATAAACACGCGTTGAAGGATAAAAAGCAACATTCACCTATTTCCATGAGAGAAAGACCAGTGCACGAGAGAGGGACGTGCTTTTCGTTCGTACAGTGGACGGATGCGCGCGCAGATGTGCATCTGCGTGTTGGACCTTCGTGGTTCCTATCATCTTTATATGTGTGATAGTCAGTGTATCATTATGAGCTTGTGATGTGGTGCTTGGCAGTCTTTGTATGTGTTGATTATCAGGTCATTATGAGCTTGTGACGTGGTGCTTGGCAGTCTTTGTATGCGTTGATTGTCAGGTCATTATGAGCTTGTGATGTGGGGCTTGGCAGTCTTTATATGTGTTGATAGTCAGGTCATTATGAGCTTGTGACGTGGTGCTTGGCAAGTCTTTGTGGCATTGCTTGCCTTTATAATGTGACTTTTCACGGATCTCATGCTTATTCAATTAAACAAAATTAAGTTAGTTGAAAGCCGTGTTAATCGAGGTATTCTGGATCAGCGGACGTGGTGTAGCGTATATGAACGAGTCCGCACGTCTTTCTGATGACACTAAAGCTAGAATGAAACTTGATCTAGTACGTGTGTGTGTGTGTGTGTGTGTGTGTGTGTGTGTGTGTGTGTGTGTGTGTGTGAGAGAGAGAGAGAGAGAGAGAGAGAGAGAGAGAGAGAGAGAGAGAGAGAGAGAGTGACTGTGACTGTGTGTGTGTGTTGTGTGTGTGTGTGTGTGTGTGTGTGTGTGTGTGTGTGTGTGTGTGACACTCTCTCTCTCTGTCTGTCTGTCTGTCACTCCCTCGCATTCCCCCTCTGTCTCTGTCTGTCTTGTCTGTCTCTGTGAGTGAGTGAGTGAGTGTGTGTGGTGTGTGTGTGTGTGTGCGCGCACGCGCGCGCGCATGTGGAGAGTGTGTGTGTGTGTGTGTGTGTGTGTGTGTGTGTGTGTGTGTGTGTGTGTGACGGCTTTCATGTAGATGTGCCTGAAGCCTGACTTCGGGCAGGTTGCTGTAGAATCAGACAGACCACCGACGAAGAAAAGATCATGTAACACCTAAATTATATAGTCGTTTGGTTTTATTTTACACTTTACAAAAACGTAGCTTTACAAAAATGTGAAAATTTGAAACAACAAGCTTATGCTTATAGTGTGTTCAAATGTTTATATAATTACACATGTAGACAAGGAAATGACAGGATACTTTTAAAGTTACTATGCAAAACAAAATACGCAAGAAACAAAACAAACATAAATACATACCCACACGTATATACAAAAATGTAAATATATACATGTACATAAACATACTTTACACATACACATAAATGCAAACACGTACAAAATGAGGAAAAAATAAGAAACGATAGTAGTAAGATAAGTAAACACTAAAGACTATAAAATGCATGGTAGTCAACCACTCACACATCACTAACGTTTTCATGAAGCGTTTTAGAGAGAGAGAGAGAGAGAGAGAGAGAGAGAGAGAGAGAGAGAGAGAGAGAGAGAGAGAATATTTTCTGCTCTAAGATTTCATTTTCATAAACATATGTATCATTACCGCATGCGAAGTTTTACATGTTTTTTTTCAAAAACGTTTTGATTGTTTGATAAAACGATGAACAGCTTTGAATATAGCTTCGTTATCCTCACGTCGGAGGGACTGCTTGCCACGAAGAAGAATACCGACTTCGAGTAGACTGGGTGCAAGGGTGGAAATCGTGTCTTTTCTGATGTTAGTGTATTTAGGACAATATAATAGAAAGTGTTCGGCCGTTTCTGAACCAGTGCCACATTGACAAACCTAGTATTCAGACACTGTGACAAGTACACTTCGAGTAATAGAGATCACATGTATAGGTTTACGCGCTTCCGCACACACACACACACACACACACACACACACACACACACACACACACACACACACACACACACACACACACACACACACACACACACACACACACACACACACACACACACACACACACACACACACACACACACACACACACGCACGCACACACACGCACACACACACACACACACACACACACACACACACACACACACACACACACACACACACACACACACACACACACTATACAATTGCGAATCATTTATTCGATATGCTAGCAACCAGTGCAATGGTGAGTTTAGTTTAACAGGCTTAACATTTGTTCAGTGGCCAGTTACACATGGAATGAGTTTCTCACCTGTTCTGTGCGTAGCCATCCTAATCAGCGGCACTTCTTATCCAATGGCCAGTGATGGAACTGACTTTTGACGGCGTCACAGTCCTGACAGGATGCAAGGCGGTCGACCCGGCGATAAACATGAATTGAACAGCTAGTCATTCTTATTCAGTGACTAGTTGCTTATTCAGTGGATAAACATTCTACTCATTGACTGCTAGTCATTCATCCAGTGGCTAATCAGCTACTCAGTGGCAAGTCGTTCTACTCAAAGGCTAGTCAGTCGATTCAATAGCTTGTCGTTTTTCATCAGTGCGTGGCCATCTCACTATACAAGATATACAACGGCTATAGCCGTCTAGTCAATAGTTTTAGTCGAATAGACAACTATTGCTTTTATATGGCTATTGATAGATTCGATGGCAAGTCATTCTGTTTAGTGGCTGGTCATTCTATTCAGTGGCTAATCATTCTATTCAGTGGCTAGTCATTCTATTTAAGCGTTGGTCAATCTATTCAGTAGGTACTCACCTGCTCTGTTTCGAATCATTTATATTCAACTGTTGATCATTCTCTTCAGTGGCTAGTTACACCCATCTCATGGCTGGCAATTCTCTTATACAGTGTTGCTAATAATCCAGTCCGCTTGTGAAGTCCATGACACTGAGAAGAGTGCTTCGTTGCTTCCCAGACAATTTGCCTGCTTTCCATTTTCAAGTCAAACTACATTTTCTACATCACCGTGGCGCCTCGATAAAATCCGCTTAAAACAAATGCAAACATTGCATCGACAACAAGTGGTGTCAAAAGCAAAAGCAAAAACAACAAAGAACATCTCAGTTTAAAACCAAACACGGGAAAGAACGGAACAGAAAAAAAAACACACCCCCAAAAAAACTAGTTTTGTTATTCGTGCGCTGAGTGCCAATACATAAAATCACACATTTCTGAAAGAACAAAATTTCTTCCCTTACATTTTTTTTTTTTTTTTTTTTTTTTTTGCTTAGTTTTTTTGTTTTGCTTTTTTTTTGTGCATGAAAATAGAAGATGAAATGTCAGGACATTTTGACGTACTCTGTAATATTCAGGTAAATATTTCTCCTGCTGACGTCTTTTTTTTTTTTTTTTTTTTTTAATTTCCTGGGGCTATTTCTGCAATTCTGACTTGTTTTCACGCACACACAAAAAACCCCAGCGAGATCAGGTGTTTGATACTCGATGATACCGTTTATTTGTTCAGTTAGCAGAGAGAGAACAAGTAACATGAAATATGGCCTTGAGATGGGGAGGGGGGAAAGGGGTCACAGCGGGAGAGTCTTTTTTCTTTTCTCCCATTATGACCTCCTAAGCTGTTGCTGCAATGATTTGCTGTTTTTGTTGGCTTATTTGTAGGGTAGGGTTTTGTCGTATTATGATTTGCTCTCTCTCTCTCTCTCTCTCTCTCTCTCTCCTCACCCCCCCTCCCCCCCTCTCTCTCTTAAAGAATTTGTGCCAACAGGAAGCATGTTTTCGCGCGCGCGCGCATGTGTGTGTTTCAGAGAGAGAGAGAGAGAGGGAGAGGGGGGGGGGGGGAGAGAGAGGAGGAAGTGATGGATTATAAGCATTTATAGATATTCTTGCAAAGGAATAGCGTTGATTAGAAAGTTGTTCCGTAGTATACCACAATATACACTCTTTTGCCAAAGTTAAAAAAAAAAAATCAGTCAAGCATGAACAGTGTAGCACGGTTCGTCTCCCGAAGAAACTCACTATGGCTCCACGCGCCTCTTTCATAATCATCGTCCTGGGAATAATGAAGATGAAGATAATAACGATGACGACGACGACGACGATGATGATGCTGAAGATGGAGATGAAGAAGAGATGATAATAAAATTACCTGCATCATTTCTTCCCCAGAGGAGACCCTACGTCTGCATATAACAATTATAATGTTTTCATGTTCGCTTTTCTTCGTCTGGCTCGAGCGGAAACCCGCCATCTTGTCAGGGGAACTAATGAAGGAAGCTGTACAATACTAATAGGCTCCCCTGGGTCACAAAATGGCGGCCATGAACACAAGTCAGAACGCCAAACAAATTACGGTGTAATTCTTCGGGTTGTCGATAATTTTCAGGGATGCGAATGGGTGACAAGACGCGCTCACAGGCGGCAAGGCTAGCTCAGCGCTGGCTACCCCATCCCTTCCCACCACCCTGCCCTCACCCCCTTACCCTCCTCCCTTATCCTTCCCCTTGACTCCCTCCTCCCCCCCCCCCCCCCTTACTCTCTCTCCCCCTTCTCCGTCCACACAGAGCGCCCCTCCTTCCCGCCCATCGCCTCTAACCGTCTGCTAGGATGATTTTCTTCTTTCCGCCACTTTCGTTTCTTTTCTATCTTTCTTTCTTTCTTCTTTTTTTTTTTTTTTTTTTTTCTTTTTCTTTCTTCTTTCTTTCTTTTCTTTTTTTCCTTTTTTTTTTTTTTTTTTTCCTTTTTTTTTTTTTTTCTTTCTTTCTTTCCTTCTTTTTTTTTTTTCCCCTTTTCTCTCCTTTGTTTCTGTTGCTCTGCTTACTTTCTTTGATTCGGTCTTCCTTTCGTTCTTTCCTTCTTCTTTTTTATGTTTGTTTCCGCCTGTCTTTCTTTTATTTTTGTTTATTTCTCTTTGTATTCTTACAGAGGTTTTTAACTTGAATTTCTTCTTAAATTCATGGGTTTCTTATGTTTGTATCCAATGCTGGTATCGATATTCAATTCATTCAGTATGTTTTTGTTTCCAAACTGTCCATTTGTAACGCCCGTATAATTACAGTGTGCAATTTTCTCAATTTTAAGTTTTCAAAAAGTGTGTGTGTATGTGTGTGTGTGTGTGTGTGTGTGTGTGTGTGTGTGTGTGTGTGTGTGTGTGTGTGTGTGTGTGTGTGTTTGTTTCTTTCTTTCCTTTCATTTTTTTTCTTTCTTCTTGAATCTTGTCTTCTTGTTGTTTTTTCTTGTTCTTGTATTGCTTCTGTTGCTGCTGCTGCTGCTTACACTATTTCTACTGTTGCTAGGCTGCTGCTGTTGCTGCTGCTATTACTACTGCTACTACTACTGCTACTACTACACCCATCACTGCCCCCACGAATACAACTATGTAAAGTTAACAGGATCTGTATGGGTCAACGGAAATCTGTTATAGTCACAGAAAACACAAGAGTTTTTCTTTTTTCCTTGTCTTCGGACAATCAGTATAAAAGGAATTTTGCCAAAAAGTCAGGAAACAGTTATGGAACTGGCTTATATGCTATAATAAAAAAAAAAATCACACACTTCTGTAAAAGCAAATACAAACCGTTAGACGTCTAGTTGGTTTTAAGTCTCATCCGAACAAACGGTAACCTTTGCTTCTATCGTTGTTTCTCGGTGACACCGTTTTTCAATCATCTGAAATCAGCTTGTGTGCAGAATTCTATTTGTTCATTTCTAGAACAGCAATACAGAAACAGTTTCGTTTTCCTAGATTTAACAATCAAAGTGACATCACTCTCTTGTACAGTTCCCTGATTCGTAACTTTCTGCGTAAACATAGCTACGTTGTTGGTTTCAAATACTGTTCCGTTAGAAGTTCTCCCTCTCTCTCTCTCTCTCTCTCTCTCTCAACACCTGATCACTCAGAGGATGGATGACGTCGACTCCACAGCATTTACGCCACATCATCCGAAAAGGAAGGAAAAAGAAAAAAAAAAATACATATTATGTCTCTGTCTCTCTCTCTCTCTCTCTCTCTCTCTCTCTCTCTCTCTCTCTCTCTCTGTGCCGTTGCATAAAGCAAATGTCACTTCGTTGTAGTGGGGCATGCTTGGAGTTTTCTTTTTCATTTTTACACCCATGCCCCCCCCCCCTTCCCCCCCCCCCCCCCCTTCTCCCTACCTTTCTCCCGCCTTTGTCCATTTTTTTGTGTAGTGTGTGTGTGCAATGTGTGTGTGTGGTGTGGTTTCAAGTCCTTGATTTCAGCTCTGTTTTGGTTTCAAGTCCTTGATCAATGCAGTAAGAAAAGTACTGCGAAGTCCTTATTAGTTTAACACTTAGTTTTTGGCGATGATGCCACTATGGGCAGCAAAATAACTGATGGATCTTTTACTATTCCCTCTCTCTCTCTCTCTGCGCTTCACATAGGAGGTGGTTTTGTGAAGGGCTTTCGCTCGGATCAGTAGACGAAATGAGCTTGTTTTTTGTTTTCAGTCGTAGCACTTTGATTTGTTAGAGAAGTTTCTAAAAATTTTGTTATAGCCCTGATGAGACCCCCTTGATTGGTTTGTAACCCTGACTGGACTTGTGTGTTCATTTTTTCTGGAGAAGGTGGGGAAAATGAAATTGCGCTCTTTACCATCTGGGGGTTTTTGGATTCCAGAATTGTCAATAGGACTCAGAGTGGCTTTCCATTTCTGAATCACGTGGGCATGCACACACTGCTTTAAGGAAAGCGATGCTTTGTTTGGTTTTCTTTAAGTCCTTGATCAATTTTTTTTACATAAACATTGCTTATTCTGCAGTTTCAAAATGTCACACTTGCTCAATGAAAGTAAAAAAGTTTTTGGTTTCAAGTCCTTGATCAATGAAGTAAGAAAAAGTTTTGGTTTCAAAGTGGAGTGAGTGAAGACGCAATCTGAAACATAAAAGCGAAAAAAAAAAAAAAAAATTACTGAGCCGCTAAAAAAAAGAAATAGACACAACGCGCTTCGACCTATTGAGTTTTTTTTTTTTTTTTTTTTTTTTTTTTTGGCAAAACACACATTTAAAAACAATGGAAACAGGGGATGAACGAACACCCAGTCACCTGTCTCTTCGATCTGGACGCGAACTGGAGCGTGTCCTGAAAAGAAAGTTTTTTTGATCAGGAAGAGCGGAGCATTAACACGTGGTGCATTGTCATATGGTTTGAGTGCGTGCTTTATGTGGAGGGGGAACAGTCACTCGTGGCAGTCAAAGAAAAGGGTTGAATTTGTTTTCGAATGCGTTGTGTTGCAGAGTCCACCTTCAGTGGCAAGCCCTCGTGGAATGCGCAGCAGAATGGACAAGGTAAGTCCATGTTCATCTGTCTGTTTATCTGTCTGACCGTCTGTCTCCTCCTCCCCCCCCCCCCCCCCCCCCCCCCCCCCCCCACTCCGCCCCCCCCACCCCCGCCCAGCCCCGCGCCGCCCCGTCCCACCCCACCCGCCGCCCTTCCCCCCTCCTTATTTCCTTTTGTCTGTCCCCCCCCACCCCACCCCCGCACCTTTTACACTAACCCATCTTTTCCACGACTTTCCATTTGATCGTAAGTCATGTATAGATGTGTGTGCCTTGTGTGCTACGTATGCATATGCTTATTGATTTTCTGGTGTAGTTCTCCCCCCTCGTGTACTGTGCTCTCGTTGAATTTGGTGTCTTTTTGTTGGTTCTCTCGTGATTGAGAGAGAGAGAGAGAGAGAGAGAGAGAGAGAGAGAGAGAGAGAGTGAGAGGAGAGAGAGAGAGAAAAGTGAGTAGAGAGAGAGAGTTTCCGAGAGAGAGGTCCCCTACAATTGTTCCCCCCCCCTTCACTCTCTCTTTGTCTCACTCTGTCTCTGTCTCAATCTGTCCCCCCCTGTCTCTCTGTCTGTCTCACTCTGTGAGTCTGTATCAATCTGTGTGTCTGTGTGTGTGTGTGTGTGTGTGTGTGTGTGTGCGTGCGTGCGTGCGTGCGTGCGCGCGCGCGCGTGCGTGTGTGTGTGTGTGTGTGTGTGTGGATTTCCCCCTTGTTTCGTTTCTTAAATAAACATTTCATAGTCAGGTTTTCTTTGTTTCCCTTCGTTTCTTTTTTTTCTTCTCTATTTTTATGATTAATTGCGGTGCGCTAATTCCTTGAGCACACTCTTCTTTATTTTCACTTGCTGGATAAGATAAGAGCTGTATCAATCAATAAATAAGTGTAAAAGAAATCCGATGGACAATATATCTTTTTTTGAGAAATGCCAACTCTTAACTTTGTAATAATAATAATAATGATAATATA
>JADBJO010000461.1:197500-200000 GCA_016801955.1 Conus betulinus | reverse complement strand
TTTATTTTTGTTCTTTTCCCCAAGACTTGAAAGGGAGGAAGTCGGGTAGGGAGGGAGGAGGGGACAGAGAGGGCGTAGAAGGAGGAATAGGAGTGGGGAGGAGAAAGAAAAAGGAATTGTTGGAACCAGTGAGACTAACACGCTTGACTGAATTGTCTAGAGAGAGAGAGAGAGAGAGATGGGGGAAGGTGGAGGTGGATGGGGATGGGAAGGGAAGGAGGGGGGGGGGGGGGGGGGGGGCAGTGGGTGTCGTCCCAGTTTATTAGGCGGGTGGCTAGATAATGAGTTTTTTGTTCACTGTTGTGGCCTTTACGACCCGGGCGAGGGTGTGAAGTGTCTTTATTGAGTTGGGGGCCTGATGAGATATCCCCGCCCCCGCCCCTCCCCCCCGCCCCCCATCTCTCCCGCTCCCATTCCCCTTTTCAACACCAACCTCCGACCCCACCCCCTACCCCCAGTCCCCCCCCCCCCCCCCCCCCCCCCCCCCCCCCCCCCCCCCCCGCGTCCCCACTGCTCCTTCTCCTCCTCACAATCGTGAAAAAGCATGAACCCAATCGCGGGCAGCTGAACACACTGTTAGTGCGCAATTGTGGTTGTGTTTGGTCCGGGAATGCAAACAGAGTGAGAGAGAAGAACAAAGAAAGAACTTGAGAAGAATAGAGACTGGACAATGCAATTAAAGAGAGAGAGAGAGAGAGAGAGAGAGAGAGAGAGAGAGAGAGGTAAATCGCGTCACAAGAAACTGTCGACAAAAGTGTAACCTTTTACACACAGTCTTACACATTGTAGAAAAAGGTGACAGGTGGAAATGATATCTGCATCAAAAGGATAGCACACTGGAAGAAGCTGAGAAATGAAAATGATTAGGTTAATCATATTAGTAGTGTAATTTTCGTTGGTAGGAAAGAGCCGGCTTAAATCCCGTGGTATGTAGCGCTCTCATGAGAATGTTTGGTGTTAAGCAGAGCAACTGTTATGAGCATGTCTTTGACAGTGAACAGCATGAACGTTGTGAGTTTAGGTTTATTCCGAGATATTTTCTTTTCAAAGGATGTGTGTTTCGTTGTTGTCGTTGGAATTTTTTTTTTTGTTTGTTTGTTTCTCTCTCTCTCTCTCTCTCTCTCTCTCTCTCTCTCTCTCTCTCTCTCTCTCTCTCTCTCTCTCTCTCTCTCTCCTCTCGTCTCTCTCTCTCTCTCTCTCTCTCTCTCTCTCTCTCTGAGTGATGTGAGTGTGTGTGTGTGTGTGTGTGTGTGTGTGTGTGTGTGTGTGTGTGTGTGCAAAGTCTTGGCATTCGATTCTGTGACATCCGTTTTGAAGGAGATCAGTAAATTTATTTCTACACTGTTTCATCCCGCAAAGAGTATACGCATTTATCTCTGCACACTTTCGTTTTGATGAAACGCAGTAAATTTGTTTCTGTTTACTTTCTTTTCGAAGGAAGTTTCCGGCACCGAAGAAATTCCTGGATTTGTTGATCTGGCGAAGGTTTGAATTAATCTTTGAACGGTTCTTCCTCCTGTACGTTTTGAAAGAAATATATCTAGATTTGTTACTCTGTTTTCATTTTGAAGGAACTGTAAGGAACTCTGTTTTCTTTTGAAGGAACTCTTGAAAGAAGTTTCTGGGATGTTTTCATGTGTTGTTTTGATTGAAAAGGCATTTCCATGTTTTCGTTCTTTGGAGAGAGATAATGAATTTGTTTTTTCATCTACTTTGTAGAAAATTTATGAACATGTTCTTCGAAAGAAGGTTCTGGACTTGTTCTCAAATAGTGTCAGTCTGAAAGACATTTATGGATTTATTTCTCTACACGCTTCTTTTAAATCAAATTAAGATGTTTTGTCCTGTAATCTGTTCGTCTGCATTGTCTTGCGGAATCAAGAACCTTTCTTTTTAAAATTTTCTTCAGTTTCTGCCTTCAGTCACTTCGCTTTGAAACCAAATTAGTTAAAGGATTTGTGTCTGTTGTCCTTTTCTTTTGAAGGAGGTTTCTCAAATTTTTCCTCTTTATTTTCCATTCTTTTCACGTTAGTTTGAGGTAGTACACTGCGATGATAACTTAGTAGTCATGGCTTTAGAATGAGGGTGGTACAGGTGATGCTGCTGATTTGACGAAGTAACTGATTATCGCCCGGTAGTCATGGTTTTGGAGTAAGGAGGGTAGAGCTGACGTGGGTGGTTTTGAGGGAGTGAGAAGGATGTAAGTGACGGGAGTGGCTTTGGGCAGCCACTGTCTTGACCATACCCAAATAGTGTTGGTTTTAGCTTGAGGGTGCCGTAGGTGATGGTGATGGTTTGAGACAGTGACTGTGATTGTATAATCCAGTAGTTGTGTTATAATCCAGTAGTTGTGTTATAATCCAGTAGTTGTGGTCGTACCGCGGTCGTACCGCGAGGATGATGTGGGTGATGGTGGCGATATCAAGCAATGATTGTGGTGGTAATAACCCAGTAGTGTATGTCTTAGAGTGAGGATGGTGTAGGTGATGGTGATGATTTG
>JADBJO010000461.1:177500-192500 GCA_016801955.1 Conus betulinus | reverse complement strand
CCAGCAGATTGGATCGATCGCGGGCAAATCTGTAGAATAGATTGAAAACAATTGGGCAGACGATGCGTTATTGAGTGGAATGACTAGCCATGGAATAGGTGACTAGGCAATGAATAGAATGAATAGCCCCCAGTTAATTCTGTTAGAAGGGACGGCGGTGCCTCGTATTTGTTGATCAATTTCTTTCAAGAGCTTCTTAATTTACTGAAATGAAATTTTTTTTTCATATGACTGTGAATTGTGAAAAAGAGGGTTTTTGTGTCAGTGTGTTTAGGTCAACATTGCGAGTACAGTTTTGCTGCTGCTGTCTTTCTCCCTCGGGTCATTTCGCTGCATTCTTCAAGAAATATACTTTTCTTTCCTCCTTGTTTACGTTTGGAATAACATGGGTCCTAAAAAAACAACACCGACTCGTCAGGTTAGAAGCAATAAAAAAAAAGACATAACAGTGGTCCGGCGCAAGGAAGCGAAAGCCCTACTACAAGTGATCACAGTGACTCTCGTTTTGTTGGTGAAGAAGACAGGTGTAGAGAACGCTCGCTGAGTAAAAGAAGACGGACTTTAGATCAGCAACACAAAATAACCGACTTTGCAAGTAATAAGGCGGCAAGCGGAAAACAGACGGATGGGGATGAAACGGAAATCTTGACAGAGAACAACAGTGATAATACAGTGATCACCACGTTAAACAGGATGGAGATAGCCATGGAGGATGGAAGGAGGGAGACAGGGAGGGTCACGGCACAATTAGAAATGGTTCTTGCGGAAATCTTTGAGATTAGAAGAGAAAATTCCTACTTGAGAAAAAAGATAGAATCACTCGAGAAAAGATACTCTGACTCAGCTGATCATATTGAGCGATTAGAGAAGCAAATTAAGCAAGAAAAAGAGCTTCGGAACACGCTGGAACAATACACACGAAAAGACAACTTGAAAATTATTAACTTGCCTGGGGACAAACAAACACAGACTTCAGAGCAGACAGAAAATCAAGTGGTGGAGCTGATTCAGAAAACGCTTGGTGTGTCTTCTTTTCTACCTGTCCACATTAGTGTGGCACACCGTGTGGGCAAGTTTGTACAGGGGCAGAACAGACCGATTATAGTTCGCCTCACTAACAGAAAAATCAAAATGGAAATATTCAAGCTTCGAAAGAAACTGAAACAGCAAAATTCGCAAATCTACATTAACGAAGATCTGACAAAACTGAACTCGCAGAGGTTAATGCAGATGAAACGACACCAGGCAGTTATCTCTGCGTGTCTTCTTTCCAGGGCAAACTCTACTGCAAGCTCCTCGACCTGCAAGTTCTGAACATTGAAGAAGGCGATATTGGCGCAATCGACAGACGGCTATTTGAGTCCTCAACCCCATCCCGGCGGACCCAGAGTCACAGGCAGACATACCGAGGACGTGGTCAAACCGGAGATGGGGGAGGGATCGGGAGAGGAGGGACAGTGCAGATGACTGACCTCAAGCAAGTGGGAGTTTCCTCTACCTCGGGCAGCCCTGGCCATCACTCTACACAGCCCTGTGACACTGGGAGTGGGAAGGGAGGGGAGTGCGCTCAAAAGGACCCCAAACAGACGGACAGAACGTACGCAGAGACTGTTGGCCTTGGTGATCCTCATGCTGACCGTAGCAGAAAGCAGGACGCTTCACCCTCAAAGCAGTCAACAAATCAGGAAGATTTCCATCAGAGACTGACAGATAATGATACTGAGATGGACTGAACAGAGTGAGGGATCATTCCTTCGCTGAAACGGTGGAACCTTAATTAACGTATGTACAGCATGATTTTTGCTACTGTTACACCCCCCCCCCCCCCCCCCCCCCCCCCCCCCCCCCACAAACACACACACACACCCCCCCCCCCTGTGGCCCAATCCCAACTCCCTTGCTCCCCGCCCCGTCCTCCGTCCGTTCTCTGCCCTCGTTTTACTTCGCACTACTTAAAGAAAGGCAAAGTAAAATACTTTATACCCAGATAGAAAGCATTTCGTTTTTTTTTTTTCACCCTTCGTGCTGTGGCTCCTTCGTCCTCTCGCTTTAGGTGCATGTTTCAGCCTGTGACTAATGTCTCCTTAATGTCTTTATGCCTAGTGCCCCCTTGGATGCCCCCTCCCCCCCGATCACCGATCACCCCCCCCCCCCCCCCCCCTTTCTTTATGCCCCACCCCATCTCCTTGAATATCAGTAACGACTAATATGGTTAAACCCAGAGTACCCCGGGGTTTCTTTTTTTTTTTTTTTTTTTTTTTTTTTTTTTTTTTTTTTTTTTTTTTTTTTTGCTTTGGCTTCTAGTTGGACTAAAGTTTGTATTTTGCTGTACTGTTTTGAAATATGTTAGGACAATTGAATTTTTAGGTCCCCATTCCTGCCCACCTTCGCCTGTCACCATCATGCTAGGCGTGTGGTGGGCTGTTAGGTAATCCATGTGGCAGTATCTGAATAACTGTTCCTGCTGCTGCTCATGAACACACTGACACACACGCGCTGACACACACGCGCTGACACGCACGCACACACACACACACACACACACACACACACACACACACACACACACACACACGCACGCACACACACACACACACACACACACACACACACACACACACACACACACACACACACACACACACACACACACACACAACACACAAACACAAAACACTTATAATCACTCACTCATTCACTCCCCACCCCCACGCCAACACACACACACACACACACACACACACACACACACACACACACACACACACACACGCACACACGCACGCACGCACACACACACACACACACACACACACACACACACACACACACACACACACACACCACACACACACACACACACACACACACACACACACACACACACACACACACACAGGGATGGGAGGGGTAGAGAGCCGCAAATACCTAGGTTGATCGATGAATCAGAAGATCAGGGGTATTGTGCAGAATATTCTGATTAATCCCCACATGCTTGGCGATCTGTCTGTTGTGTTTGGGGCACACTTTCGGTGTTATTAGTTTTGTATTAATGGTGTGAAGCCTGGATTTCGCCACATGATGGTCATGAACAGGTGTCAGGTAAAAACAGGGTATGAAAGTGAGAATGTGTGGACGTATGTGTGTGAAAGATTCATCTATCTCTTGTCGGTCTATTCTAACTTTGTCCTGTCCGCTGTCCTTCTACTCCGTCTTTTCACTATCTTTCGTATGATTCCTTACTTGGAAAGAACCACCAAAACGAATCTGCATTTGAGATACTCTACTTGTTCGATATCCTTGTATGTGTATAATGTTGACCTAATGTTACCAATATCGAAATATGGACTTAGATTTCAGTGTGTGTTCAAAGATGATCCCTTTCTCCGTTGGCCATATCTTCAGATTTATGTTTATTCATTATCTAGATTGGCAATGGATATTCACTATTACTAATTTGTGCTATTGATGGAAGAAAATAGTGTTTTGAAGATATGTACCTTCAACTGCAATGGTCTGAATGATATGAGAAAAGAAAAAATGTTTTTGATTTTTTTGAGACAACAGAATTGCAACATTTATCTTTTGCAAGAAACCCACTGGAAAACTGAATCTGAAAACTTTATTAGATCAAACTGGGGTTACAATGTATGGATTAGTGGCGTGGACACAAACAAGAATGGTGTTGCACTTTTTAATAACAATTTTGAATACAAAATAACTAACGTAATTAGAGATCAAGATGGTTGCTATATTTTTATGAATGTGCAATTGTCAAATAAGAATGTTACTATAGTAAACATTTATGGCCCAGTAGCGGAGATGACCCTGCCTTTTATGACAACATTTTTGAGTTGATTGAAACCAACAACAGTGAACATGTTTATCGTTGGAGGAGACTGGAATTGTGCATTAAATTTAAAATTGGATGTTCGTAATTATAAGAGCACAGCAAACCGTCAGAGGACCCGTAAGAAAATCATTGATATTATGGGACGTTATGGTTTTTACGACATGTACAGAACATTATACCCAGACAAACGCTCATATACCTGGCGTAAATTCATACAATTAAGCAGGCCAGGCTAGACTATTTTGTATGTTCGGAGGATATAATGAATGACGTCAAAGGTATTGATGTCAAACCAGGCTATCGATCTGACCACTCACTGGTGCAGTTATCCTTAAAAATAGATGAATTAAAACGTGACAGACCTTTCTGGAAATTCAACAATTCACTATTAAAATGAACAGTACATAGCAGAAATTAAAAAAAGTAATTACCAATATCAAACAGCAATATGCTGTACCAGTATACAACATGGCCAGTATTGACAATGTTGCTAATGAGGATTTAACATTTACAATAAGTGATAAATAAATTGTTCTTTGAGACTTTACTACTAGAAATAAGAGGTAGAACAATTTCTTATGCAACTTTTAAGAAAAGGTCAACAAACCAGCAAGAGAATGACTTAGAAAAACAGATCAAAAGAATTGAAGAGAATGTCAATGATAATAACATGCATGAACTGGAGAACTTAACATACAACTACAAGAAATAAGAAAAATGCGAATCGAAGGCAAACTAATTCGCTCCAGAGTCAGGTGGATAAATGAAGGTGAAAAGGTCAGTAAGTATTTTTGTAACCTTGAAAAAAGAAATTTTACCCGATAAAACTATGCCCTTTTTGGAAACAGAGTCTGGTAACATTATTTCAGAACAAGAAACCATTTTGAAAGAAGTACAACAATTTTACAAACAACTATATTCCCACAGGACTGTGCGTGATTTTTGTTTAACACATCTCATATACCGGAAGCAACAAAATTAACTGACATTGATAAGAATAGCATAGAAGGAAAAATTTCGTATACGGAAGCAGCGGCCTCTTTAAAATGTATGAAAAATGGTAAAAGCCCTGGCCCTGACGGCTTTACAGCTGAATTCTATAAGTTCTTCTTTGTTGATATTGGAGCTTTTCTTGTTAGATCTATAAACGAAGGTTTTGTTAATGCTGAACTTTCTGTAACACAACGTCAAGGTGTCATTATATGCATACCTAAGGAAGGCAAACCAAAACGTTTTGTAAAAAACTGGCGTCCAATCTCATTATTAAATATTTCTTATAAAATTGCATCAGCATGCATTGCCAACCGCTTGAAGTCTGTCTTGCCTTCCATTATCCATGAAAGTCAGACGGGCTTCTTGAAAGGTCGTTACATCGGTGAGAATATTCGCATGTTATATGATACCTTAGTATATGCTGATAGAAAAAAACATCCCAGGTATGTTTCTGTCAATAGACTTTGAGAAAGCCTTCGACAGTATTTCATGGTCGTTTTTGCAAATGCTTGGATTTTTTCAACTTTGGCCCAGATATGATTCACTGGGTCAAGACTTTTTACTCACACATTAATACTTGTGTTTCTGTCAACGGTCAATACTCTAGCTGGTTTGCAATAGAACGTGGTGTTCGGCAAGGTGATCCGTCATCCCCATATCTTTACCTCCTTTGTGCAGAGATACTATCACTAAGGATAAGACACAACGATTTAATCAAGGGCATAAAAATTAAAAATAGGGAAAGCTTATTGTCACAATTTGCAGATGACACTGCTTTGTGTTTGGACGGCAGCGAAAATTCATTTAATGAAGCCATTGCCGTGCTGACACAGTTTGCTGAAATGTCAGGACTAAACATGAACTTTGATAAAACTCAGATCATTTGGATAGGTAGCAGAAAAAACTGCAATTTAAGGTTTATGCGTGACAAAAACTTCATTTGGGACCCGGGTATCTTCAAGATACTCGGCATTAAATTTTCAGTTGATACAAAGTCCATTAGCGCCATTAACTATGATGACAAGTTAATTCAAATGAAAAGGATTTTATCACATTGGAAAAAAAGACAGCTAACACCACTAGGGAAAATAACAGTAGTGAAAACTCTTGTCCCTGTCCAAAATAACGTATTTGTTAATAAATCTACCAGATCCACCAGATATTTTTATATCAGAACTAGAGAAAGAGTTGTTTACATTCTTATGGAATGGTAAAAATAGTAAAATTAGGAAACCAGTTGCATGTAGCTCATACGTCTGTGGTGGACTGCGCATGATTGATATCAGAGCTTTCATTGGTGCTATGAAATTAAGCTGGCTTTGTAAAATACAGTCCGAGAGGGTGACTCCAAGCTTAAAGACTTTCTCTTTGATATGTACCCTGAAATGGAAAATATTAAAGTCTTAGGGGCAGATTATATCAAAACGTTAACGAAGTCTGTTAAGAATCCTTTCTGGAATGACGTGTTCAGGCACTATGGGAGAGTTTGTAGAGTGTGTCGTCCTAGAAATATTGACGAATTTATGGCTGAATGCATTCACTTCAATAAAGACATTCTGAGGGGTGAAAAACCTATATTTGTAAAAGAATGGTGTGAAAATAACATCTACTTCGTCAGACAACTCGTTAGTGAAGCAGGCAGTACATGTCATATCATGAATTTAAAACAAAATACCCTACCATAAGAAAAACAAATTTTTTGTCTTACAATGGAATCCTGAACGCAATCAAAGGATACCAAAATAAATTACAAGTAGAACTTATAAATACCTTTAAAATTCTTGAAACCAAATCATGGTTTTCTATCAGGAAAGGCAGTAAATTTATTCAGACTGTACTTGTTGGCAGCGGAGCTGTTCCAGCTGCGGTTTTGAAATGGAGCAACTCGTTCGAAAATTTAAACTGGAATGCTATATTTTTACACTGTTTTAGAACTACTAATGATGCAGCTACGCTGGTTTCAATTCCGACTATTGCACAGAATTCTGCCATCACAGAGTACCTATACCAGTGTAAAATTGTTAACACACCAAAAACTGTAATTTCTGTGACCAAAGACCACAGGACATAGAACATATGATTTTCGATTGTGACATTGTACGGGCATTTTGGTTGAAGTTTCAGCAAAATATCATGGATAAGCTTGAGCACTGCCATAATGTTTAAGATTGATAAGAACCTAGTATTGTTTGGAGTAACAGACGGTATACAGACTGACTGCGTGATGGATTTTTAATACTGTATGCCAAATTCTTCATTTATAAATCCAAATTACAAAATGTTAATCCAGTTTTCTGTAACTTCAGAAGAAGTCTACTTAATCGATACTCCATCCGAAGAGCTAACCACCCATACAATAGAATCACTAACCATTGAATAGAACGACTGGCCATTGGTGTAGGTGACTAGCCAATAGATAGAACGACTTGCAATAGACTAGGTGATATATATATATATATATATATATATATATATATATATATATATATATATATATATATATATATATGTGTGTGTGTGTGTGTGTGTGTGTGTGTGTGTGTGTGTGTGTGTTGCATAGATACACTTCCAAGACAGTCGTTCTGGAAGAGTTCTGGTTGAAGAGTTGAGTTATCATTAATGACCTTGTGTGGGGGTTTTCCACGGTCGGCTGAACAACTCAAAACATTTCGGTCGCTTGCAGTGTGAACATTTCTTTATCAGGGCGGTCTGCACAGGCAGAGGAATACAAATGCGATGGTTCGTGGATGGGTGGTGTCGAGCAGTTTGCACAGGCAGAGGAATACAGAGGAAGGAATGCGATGGTTCGTGGATGGGTGGTGTCGGAGCAGTTTGCACAGGCAGAGGAATACAGAGGAAGGAATGCGATGGTTCGTGGATGGGTGGTGTCGGAGCAGTTTGCACAGGCAGAGGAATACAGAGGAAGGAATGCGATGGTTCGTGGATGGGTGGTGTCGGAGCAGTTTGCACAGGCAGAGGAATACAGAGGAAGGAATGCGATGGTTCGTGGATGGGTGGTGTCGGAGCAGTTTGCACAGGCAGAGGAATACAGAGGAAGGAATGCGATGGTTCGTGGATGGGTGGTGTCGGAGCAGTTTGCACAGGCAGAGGAATACAGAGGAAGGAATGCGATGGTTCGTGGATGGGTGGTGTCGGAGCAGTTTGCACAGGCAGAGGAATACAGAGGAAGGAATGCGATGGTTCGTGGATGGGTGGTGTCGGAGCAGTTTGCACAGGCAGAGGAATACAGAGGAAGGAATGCGATGGTTCGTGGATGGGTGGTGTCGGAGCAGTTTGCACAGGCAGAGGAATACAGAGGAAGGAATGCGATGGTTCGTGGATGGGTGGTGGGAAGATGCGCAATCCAGGTATGAACGTGAATCAGTAGGTTTGCAGAAAACGGCCTTGGAAGCTAAACCTCAGAAAGAGAGACACACGTCCTCCTGCCTCCTCTTCTACCGCCCACCCCCCCACCCCCCCACACACACACACACACACACACACACACACACACACACACACACACACACACACACACACACACACACTTCCATTCCACAGGATCCTCAAAATCCAGCTGACACAAAGTAAAAGAATCTAAACCTGTCTTTGAGACCAAACCCATGATTACTTTCAGGTGCGACGAAAGCGTCAAAGATCTGCTTATGCGATCCAAACTGAATAAAATCACCGCACTCAAGTCACCCGGTACCTTTCTACTGCTCGAAAACCCAGCCGGAAAATCTGTCCTCTCACCAAGCCAGACACCATCCTACATGTCCCCCCCCCCCCCCCCCCCCAAAAAAAAAAAAAAAAAAAAAAAATGCGTTCAAAAGTAAACCTGCATTCTCCCCGTCAAAGCCACAACATTGTGTGTGCTATCCGCTGTGTACTATGCGGTAAGATCTATGCAGGTGAGACATCCCGATGCGCACGTGATGCGCGCGTATTCCCAAAGAAACTGACCGACATCCACCATCACCAACCCCAAGCCAGTCGTTCTGCACTTCGGTCATCTCCAGCTCAACATGAATCACGTCAACCTCCTGACGCTTTGGTAATAAACAGAGTGTCGATTTTGACGGCAGCATCATGCTAGAATCCTGCCACATGGTCAGACAGACTGGGAGACCCTCTGCTCACATGGCATCAACATTACAACAACAACAACAACAACAACAACAACAACAAACAGCATGCACCTATCCACCCTCACAGCATGAGCCCTCCGTACTCACCACATATACTATCACAAAACTCATTATTTACCTCCTTTATATGGTACAGTTATTCTCTCCTTTCCTGAATTAGCTTTATCTTACTTATTTCATTTTCGTTTATTTCATTCGGTCACACTTACTCTTTTCTTATTTACGTAGCCTTCCCCTTTGCTTTTCCGGATTTTCTTTAATATTAAAATTCTTCTTCTTTTATTATTATTATTCTTTTCTATATTTTTTAAACATATTTTTTTTCTTTCTTTCTCACCCCCACCCCATTTTTCTGTTTCAATAGAACTCTTAGCCTTTTACCTTCCTTTGTATTTCTTTCCACCTTTAACTTATTATTATTATTATTACTATCATTGTTGTTATGATGATGATGATAATGATGACGATGATGATTTTATCATTGTCAGTAGTAGTAGTAGTAGTAGTAGTAAGTAGTAGTAGTAGTAGAAATAATGTTGTTGTTGTTGTTGCTGTTGTTGTTGTTGTTGTTGTTGTTGTTGTAGCAGCAGCAACAGTAGTAGTAATGGAGTAAGAAAAAAAGTCGTCTTCTTCTTCTTCTTCTTCATGCCTTATGGTAAACTTTGCCCCTTTTTGTAATTTGTCAAGTTATGAGCATTTGTACATTTTGTAGATATTTTTTGATACTATTTTCCCCATTTTTTATAATGATAATGATAATAGTAATAATGATAATTGTGATAGTAATAATGATAGAAATAATGATAATAATATTGAATATTATCATCATCATCTCTTTATTGTTATCATCATTACTATTATCACCACTCATGGCAGTAGCAGCAGTAGTATAACTATAGATTTCGTAATTTTTCATCTTACTATTTTTTGCCTTTTTCTCTATTATTATTATAATAATAATTATTATTATTATTATTATCATCATCATCATCATCATTATTATTATATTTTCATCATAATCATTATAATTATTCTTAGTATTATTATCATCATAATAATATTATTATCATCATCATCATCATCATCATCATCATCATCAACACATCCATCAAAACCATCATCACTTTCATTATAATTCTTCTTCTTCTTCTGTATTGTTATTGCAGTTACTACGTTTCATCATCATCATCATCATCATCATCATCATCATCATCATCATCATCATCACCCTTATTTTTTTTTTGATTATTTCATTATGATCTGTATCCTCTCCCCTCCAAGCTCTTCCCTCTTCTCTTCAGTTCCATTCTGTATTTTTTAGTTTTCAACCTACGCCACAGTCTGCTAGCAACTCGAAAGTACAGGTGATTGTTTGTTTGTCATTTGTTTCTATTGCGTGAAACGTTATTTTTTCCCCTGTGAGGAAGACTCAAGAGGTCAAGACACTATGTGTCTGTTGTATAATTTTGTCTGTTTCTTCGTTTGGCGGTTCAGTTACTCTATTTTTTTTGCTTTTGTGTTTCAATTTCCGACTGCCATCACCCCACTTTGAAGCTATCATACTGTTGTCGGGGGTTTGGTTTGTGTAGCTGTTTATCTATGGCTAACATAGCTCAGTTGGTAGAGCATCGGACTCGTAATCTTGGGGTTGCAGGTTCGCATCTCCGCCGGGCCGTTTCGGTACAGGGGGATTTTTCCCTCGGAATTAACTTTGGTTCTGACTTTATCCCCATACAGTCCTTCGAATGAGACTATAAACCGAGGTTCCGTGTGTGAACGCACGCACAACATCCTGCACACACGTAAAATTCCATCACCAACTTTCGGAAGAGAAGGTCAGTTTGGCCGTTGGTATGGATGACACGTTCCACATAGCATGCACCTTCCCCGAAGCTGGAGTATGGCTGCCTTAATGGCGGGATTAAAAAAAAATGGTCATACACACACAAGTGCCAGAATAATGAGCATGATGATTGTGGACACTAAAAGAAAGAATCTTTAGTTATCATGTTTATATCATCCTCTCCTTCCTCTTCTGCAACAGTTTTTTTCACTCATATATCGCGTACGTGATCATCCCACATCCTCATTCCCCCCCCCCCCCCCCCCCTCCCCCACTCTCCCCCCCCCCCCCCTCTCTCTCTCTCTCTCTCCGCACACACAAGCGCGCGCAAGCACGCTTGCAGGCATGCGTTTAAGCGTTTTAAATCAAAGAAGTATTTTCACTGCGACACAACGATATGTTTCTTTCCCTGATATGACAAATTTCTCGGTAGTCTAACAATTTCTAATTTTTGCAAATGGTTTTAACACAAATGAAATGACCGAGTAACCGAGAAACCCAGGACTGTTTATGTACTTTGATTCGTTTATGTACTGTTGTGATTGTGTGTGTGTGTGTGTGTGTGTGTGTGTGTGTGTGTGTGTGTGTGTGTGTGTGTGTGTGTGTGGGGGGGGGGGGGGGGGACATAAATGATTCATTGTTTCAATAGACTGTTCATGTTACAAAATTCAGATGGCGAACTGCAAGGAAACAAATATTTCGGGAACGTGGAACAAAAACACTGATGATTATCTAGTAAGGCAAATCCCCCTCCCCCCTCCCCTCTCCCCCCGGTCGCCCAAAGTAGATTTAGTAAAAATTAAACTGTATTTTCGTGTTTTAGATTTAGCCAAATCAAGCAGTATTTTTTTTTTCATCTCGCGAGAAGTTATAGGAAAAATAAAAAGTTTTCCAGTGAGCACTAGGTAGAAATGTCTTTCTTGATGCATTACAACTGAGAGAATTATCCTCTTTAACATTCAAGTTAAAAATATTACAAAGTCTGCATTTTTCCCCGAAGGATTCCATCTTTTGTGACCGGCTCCGATGTGCACAAAATGATGCCACTCACATTGTCATGTATGTTCTCACAGGCATTCCAAGACTGTATAAAGCGGATATCTTTCTTGCTATCACACAATGTTTTTATTCGACGACTCGGCAAAAGTTGTCTCTCTTGACACGTGTATTGCAGACAGTTTCGGTTATCTTTATATCAAAATGTATAAAGCCAAACCTTTCTGAACTTGAAGAAGTAGAACAATGCAACCTTTTTTCCCCCGTCGTGAATGTAAATACCTGAAGTCTTTTTTCATTTCAGATTACACACTCTGAGAACTTTCTTTGGATAAAGATTTTTACAAATCAAAACTTTTCTGTTTGTTATGTTACGTTAGAACGTTTTATTTCATCGACAGTACACAGTAATCCTTTTTTTTCTGTCTGATGCATTATGTAGATCACCACACGTAGACTTTTTTAGAAGACGCCTTTCTGTTACACTGTAAACAATGTTCCAAGATTTTGAATTGTTACAATCACACCTTACTTGCTGTTACAATAGTACGCCTGCATTGTATAAATCTTGACCCCTTTCTAGTTATTACACTGTGACAACCCACAGACATTCATTAATCAGATTTTTTGCTTCGTATTAATTGATACAGCTGGCCATCGATAACGATAATAATAGCAATAATGATAATACCAACAATAGTAATGATAATAATATTGGTAATATCAATAATGATAATAATAATGATAACAACAACATTAATAATGATAATAGTAATAATGTTCAGTATTTGCATCGGTCAAACCAGGTGGTTAACTCCTCATTGCCTTTTTCACATGCCGACCATTCTTTTATCCATCGTTCGGCAAGTTCTCCCTCGGCTTTGCCGCAAAAGTGACTACAACTCACAGCCCTCCTACTTTGCTAGCTTTACTTCCTTTGCTTGTAGTCAAAGCACCACAGAATTATTGTTCTTTTTCAGGTAACAGTTTTCAACAGTACTGTTTGCAACATAAAGCATGCACAGGATGTTGAAGAAGGAGTTAGATCTTACTTGAATGCAGAGGTGTGGATAATACGTTTCAGTCCTGATGCGAGCAGAGGAAAGACGATGTGGTCCGCTTTCTCTGTCTAGCTGTATTTCAGAATAGATCAGAAAGACAATTCTTAGCATGCCCTTCACGTCGCATGAATGTCGCAGGGCAGGCGGTAGTAGTAGGTCCTTTTCGTGCTGACAGTTCCCTGCTGAAGAACCTTCACTGGTTTGCATGTGAAATGTCGTTGCCAGTTCAAAACGCCTTTGAATTTCATTTCGCTCCCTCTGTTCCGTCATTAGTGTGTCCTCTGATTTCTCAGTACATCAGTCACCGAGTCCTGTCCACCCCTTCGGTCACACACACGCACGCACGCACGCACGCACACACACACCACACACACACACACACACACACACACACACACACACACACACACAAACGCATCCCAGTTAAGAAGTATAGCAGGAGGGGGGGGGGGGGGGGGGGGGGGAATATGATCGACCCCAGTTTCACCATTTTCTTTCGCGCTGAAAATTAAAAAATATAACAAGTCGGAACGTGTCTTTTCTTTTTTCTTTTTTTTTTCTAGTGGTATGTAGTCTACAGGATCCACCAGCTGCCAGCTGCCCTGGCGCAGCGGTTAGCGTTGCAGGATTCCTGGCTGGGAGGTCGTAGGTTCGATTCTCATCAGAGCCATTTACTCGTTGGATGTTTGTGCCCCAACCGGCTGTCTCCTGTCTACAACCGCGTTTGCTCTGAGCACAGCTCGGAAGAATATCGACTTTGTGTGTGTGTGTGTGTGTGTGTGTGTGTGTGTGTGTGTGTGTGTGTGTGTGTGTGTTCATTCTTTGTTTTCGTCGGCATACTGAGTAAAGGTACTAGCCAACAAATTCGTTGATTTTCCATAAAACTGAAAAGTTATAAACAAAAGCAATAGTCCCCCAGAGGGAAGAAAACAGTACACAAGATCACCATTCCACTCGTCAAATTTTCGGCCACGTGGCCTTTCTCAAGAGAAACAAAAAACAACAATGCAAGTACGTAATGTCCATCTTTGGCAACTGGTCAGAGCAAAACCAAAGATGGACATTACGTAGTTGTATTTTTTTTTTCCTTGAAAAAGGCCACGTGGCCGAAAATTTGAAGAGTGCAATTGTGAGAAGTTATAGTCTACATTTTGAGGATGGTATTGCAATACATGAATGTCTTTTCAAGAAATGCACACGTAATGATCACAGCGGGTGTGACTGTGAAGGGGAGGTTTGATGCGTGGATGGAAGGGAGGGAGGGAGGGCGAGGGGAGAAGGAATGGCATGGGGGGTAATACCACTGGAGAGACGCAGAAGAAGAAAAAAAGAAAGAAAGAAAGTAAAAAAAAAAAAACGTGATAAATAAAGAAACAAGAAAGAAATATTTAAAAGATCTACAGGGCCCTCATAAAACATGTTTAAGGATCTATGAGGGGGGAAAAATCGAACAGAATTCAATCTTGGTAACATATTTTTTTTTAATTTTTTTTTTTGGGGGGGGGGGGGGGGTGGATGGGTGGGTGGAAGAGCATTCTCCTCACACACACCCCCCCCCCCCCCCCCCCCCCGTCCAACGTTTTGTTGCTTTGTTTATCTTTGTTTTATTTTCATTACCATGAGAATGGAAGAGAGTGCGCGGGGAGGGGTGGTGGGAGAAAAGAGGAAAGGTGTTGGTGTGGAGAGATGATGGTTACGGGGGGATGTGTGGATGGGACGGGGAAGGGGAGGAGGTGTGGACGGAGGGGGGGGGGGGGGGGTCTTGGCCATGATACGGCTACCGACTGCCATTTTCAATTAGTAGGTCTAAAAGAAGCTGGACACAGAGAGAGACAGAGACGGAGACAGAGCGGACAGACAGACAGACAGACAGAGCGAGAGAGAGAGAGAGAGGGAGAGGGTGAGAGGAGAGAGGAGGAGAGAGAGAGAGAGAGAGAGAGAGAGAGAGAGAGAGAGACAGAGACAGAGACAGACAGACAGAGAGACAGAGAGAGAGAGAGAGAGAGAGAGACAGAGAGAGAGAGAGAGAGACAGACAGACAGACAGACAGACAGACACAGACATTCAGACAGACACACAGACAGAGACAGACAGACTCTCGCC
>JADBJO010000461.1:165000-172500 GCA_016801955.1 Conus betulinus | reverse complement strand
TATGCACACATAGAAACGCGCGCGCGCGCAGACACACACACACCACACACACACACACACACACACACACACACACACACACACACACACACACACACACACACACACACACACACACACACACACACACACACACACACACAGAGCTTTTGAAGACGTCATCTCCAACGAATCAAATATTTTGGAAGTTGTTCAAGGACTGATTAAGAGCCCAATTGGACATTTACTTTAACGTCTATGTTATTTTCCCCATCTTGGTGGTAGTTGCTTATTTAGTGTTTCTTTTGTAGTTTTGAATTCAGTTATGTGGAGGTTTTTTTTTTGGGGGGTGGGGGGGGGTTGTTTTGTTTGTTTGTTTGTTTGTTTTTTAAATTATTATTTATTTTATCTAGGCCTAATTGCATTATACATACCTACGTACGCCCAAATTCAACACCAACCATTCGCATGCATACACCCCAAAACACCACATGCACACACACTTACATACTGTCTAAGATCACTGTTAGGTGGACGTCTTGGCTAATTATATCTCTCACCATGATCTGTCCCAGCTCTTGTCACTGCAAATGAATAAAGCAAGAAAGAACACAGACAGATCTGGAAGCGAAAATCCTCATTTGGATTCCCTCGAAAACCCTTGTTTTGACTACATACCTCTCTTTTTGTCCCCAACCCCACCCCCTCTGCACACACACACACACACACACACACACACACACACACACACACACACACACACACACACACACACTTGAATAGCCCCCACCCCCACCCCCCACACGCACACACACACACTCACCACCTCCCTCCCCCAACTACCTGTCACACTAACCTCCAAGGGACACAACCGGCTCCCCCACCGACTCCATCGAGGTCAGCGAAGCAGCAGCAAGGTCACGCTCCAGGTCCCCCCCCCCCCCCCCCCCTGTACTTTATAGGCAATCCCCCACCCCACCCCGCCCCACCCCCCCCCGCCTCACACTTCCTCCTCCGCCTCGCGTGGGCACGCGCCGCGCTCGTGCCAGATCCGTCCAGCCACGAAGACCTCCCGTGACCTCTGACCCTGGCCACGCGCGACTTCGTTCTCCTCCTCCTCCTCCTCCTCCTCCTGACGCTGTCCTGAAGCAGTGGGGGTCTCCCAAGGTCGCCGCCGTTCCCGGCGCGCGTGTGTGTGTCACCCAAGATCTGTCTGCTCTGGCTCTCTCCTTGAAGCACCTGAAGAAAAAACCCTTCCGCCTGGCAGGAGATGAAAAGAGAGACAGACTAGGGAAGGGAGCTGAGCCTTCTCCCCTGTCTCCCGTCCTCCTCCCCATCCCCCCTTTCGTACACCCCCACCTCCCACCCTCCCTACCCCCGACGCACCCCTACCCTTTTCCAGAACAAAGACCGCTTTGTGATGGCAGAGTCTTTCCTGGTGAAAAGACTAAGGCTTTTCGGTTTTGTTCAGCTTGGCTGAAAACAATGCTATTGTTGAGGGTTTTTTTTTTTTGTTTGTTTGCTTTCAAATTACTTGTGTATAGTATCATCGAACAAACATAGCGAAACTGATGACGAATTAAAGTAAAAAAATGTACAAGTATACAAATAAACCAAGAAAAGAACACGATGTGTTAGCTCTCATAGTAAATACGCACATACGCCCTCTCTCTCTCTCTCTCTCTCTCTCTCTCTCTCTCTCTCTCTCCTCTCTCTCTCTCCCCTCCTCTCTCTCTCCTCTCTGTCTGTGTGTGTGTGTGTGTGTGTGTGTGTGTGTGTGTGTGTGTGTGTGTGTGTGTGTTGTGTGTGTTTTGCAGTTTACGTTTTGTAATCAAGACAGTTGCTTTGTCGATTCATTTTCCAAAGAATGACTTGATGTAGTATAAACGAATCAGAGTTAGAATCCGAGCGCATTTAAATGACACTTAAACTATACTCTGGTTTATCTTGGGGAAGGATGTTAATGCTCATATCATCACATGAACATTTATGTTAGGAATACATTCATCAAACATCCAAGGGTAACAGATAAGCAAACACACATACTTTTTTTCATCCCACCCTTGCCCCGTTAAGGGACTAACTAAGCATAACTAGCGACTAAGACTTACAAAAACACACATATCTTCAAACACACACACACATATCTTCACAAATGCATTAAAAGTTGATGAGTTCTTCATCCATTAACATTTAAGGTGTAGATGACTTTAAAGGGAAACAAAGCGATTGAAACAACAAACAAGAATAAAGAAATTGATTTCAAATGAAGAAAAAAAATCAGCACACGGATTCACTCAAATTCACATACTCAGTGCGCGAGGATTCACTCAAATTCACATACTCAGTGCGCCTATTGAAAAAAGAGAAGAGATAATAGCCATCTACTCTTACACCATGCGATTATACATGAGTCGTACTTTTTTTATCAATACTTCTGCATACCTCCCTCCCTACCCCTTTCTGTTTTGAGAATCATGCACATCAATGGCCAACTTTGCACACGGTTATCCTTTGCTCGTCCCCCCTCCCCCCCCCCCCCCCCCCCCCCCCCTCCCCCGAAGAGAACAGGTAAAATTATTGTCTATATTCCGTTATTGTACGATTCTGTCATGAAAATCAAGATCTGTTTTCGTTTTTGTCTGAGAAAATATTTTGCAGGATTTATAACTCAAGGGTTGTGTGTGTGTGTGTGTGTGTGTGTGTGTGTGTGTGTGTGTGTGTGTGTGTGCGCGCGCGTGCGTGTGTGCGTGCGTGGGTGCGTGCGTGGGTGCGTGCGTGTGTGCGAGTGTGTGTGTGTGTGTGTGTGTGTGCGTGCGTGCGTGCGTGCGTGCGTGTGTGTGTGTGTGTGTGTGTGTGTGTGTGTGTGTGTGTGTGTGTGTGTGTGTGTGTGTGTGGAAAGAGTTTAGAGAGAGAGAGAGACAGAGAGCGAGAGCGAGAGGAGAGGGAGATTAAAAGAAGAAATAGTTAAGTCTCACCTCTCGCTGAATGTTTGTTTTCAGTCTGTGTTCCTGGATGTCTGTGCTTTTTCCTCTGTCTGTCTGACTGTCTATCTGTCTGTCTGTTAATTTGTCTGTCCTGTCTGTCTGTCTGTCTGTCTCTCTCTCTCTCTCTCTCTCTCGTCCCATCCTTCCCTTTTTCCATTTCTTCCGTCCTTTTCTCTCTATTATGATAACAGACTTCTTTCAGTTCTCAGTTCACCCCCTTCATTCAATCATAACATGAACGTCCTACAACCAACGGACCTCTTTGCCAAAACTCCCGAACCCTCAAACATATCCCCTCCCCCGAACCCAACCCCCCCCCCCCCCCCCCAACTACCCACATCTCCCATTTGCCTTGCTGCCAGCACGCAAAACAGATCCTGGTGCACACCGGTAGGCTAGCCGTTTCCACGGGGAAAGAGATGGGTGCAGACACACGTGAGGCGAGAACGTTGCTCTGCTTGTTGGAGGTGGTGCTGGACGTATTGGATCCTGTTAGTAGATCACTAGGGATCCTATACTCTCTCTCTCTCTCTCTCTCTCTCTCTCTCTCTCTCTCTCTCTCTCTCTCTCTCTCGTCAGCCCTGAGAACTGAGAAAACCTTTATTCGATCTAGGATTGATATTTCAGAGAGAGAGAGAGAGAGAGAGAGAGAGAGAGAGAGAGAGAGAGAGACAGACAGACAGACAGACAGACAGACAGACAGACAGGTAGGCAGGCAGAAAGACAGAGAAATGGGGGGGGGGGGGGGGGCAAACACAAGACAGAGAGAGAGAGAGACACAGAGAGAGAGAGATAGAGAAAGAGATAGAGAGAGGGAGGGAGGGAAGAAGTGACGGAGGGGGGACGAACACACTGACTGGATTTCAGAATAATCTGCTGACTCAATCCGATACATTGACCGATACCTCCAACAAACAGCACGACCACCTCCCCCCTCTTCCTCTCCCATCCAGCACAGAAACGGTCAGTCTTCCGCTGCATGCCAGGATCGGTTGTTGTTGTGTTTGGCAGGAGGCGGGGGGGGGGGGGGGGTGGGGGGTGAGGGGGGGGAGGGGAGGAAGGGGAGATGACAGAAAGGTACGGATTGTGTGTGTGTGTGTGGTGTGTGTTGTGTGTGTGTGTGTGTGTGTGTGTGTGTGTGTGAGAGAGAGAGAGAGAGAGAGAGAGAGAGAGAGAGAGAGAGAGAGAGCGAAGGGGATGAGTGAGTAGGTTTTTGTTTAGGGTGGGTTGAATGTCCATTGGGATACACTTTTTTTTTTGAATTTTCATGAGTATTGAGATTTTTATCGATTTGGAATTACATTGAACAGAGATAGAGGCAGAGACAGACAGATGAACAGTGAGACAGAGAGAGAGGAGAGAGAGAGAGAGAGAGAGAGAGAGAGAGAGAGAGAGGGCACACACACGCACGCATTCACGCACGCACGCACACACAGACACAGACAAACACACAGATACACACAGACACACACAGACACAGACACAGACAGACAGACAGACAGACACACACACACACCCACACCACACACACACACACACACACACACACACACACACACACCACAGAGTCCCTTCCTCTTGCTCCTTTTTTTTTTTTTTTAAATAAACCTTTCTCTATACCCCAGCCTCAACCTCAACCTCAGCCTCAATCCCAGTCTCTCTCTCTCTCTCTCTCTCTCTCTCTCATCTCTCTCCTCTCTCTCTCTCTCCTCTCTCTCACTCTCTCTCTCTCTCTCTCTCCTCGTTCGGTTAGCAGCAGAGAACTCGTTGCAATTTCTCTGTCAGACAATCGATTCTTGTCGAGGTTTCAAAGCACAACTGGGGCAGATACCCAGACCAGAATCAACACCAACACAGCAAACAACTGACCTCTCTTGGGACCGGCGGCTTCGGAGATGCCCCCGTTCCGACATTTCCGTTCCAGAAAGGGTCTGGTTTTCTAAATATCCTGAATTCCTCCATTTTCGTTTCGTTTCGGGGGATCCCGGTCCGAGAGAGTGCATTACCCTCTCCGACACGTCAGCGCGGAGGCCAGTCTCGCGCTCGTTCTCGACAGCCCCGGGAACAGGAACCCCCGCCATTTTGGGCGAAGGAAGGAAAATTGGAAACGTTTTCTCTTTACTCTGTCTGGCCGAGAGGTTTGTGGCGGAAAAAAGAACCCAGAAGCGTTTGAGCGGGGCTGTGTTTTGGCTTTCAATTGAGCCCTGTCAGATCTCGAAGCCTTTGATATTTGTCCCTTCGCCCCTCCCCCCCCCCCCTCTTTCTTCCCCCCCCCCCCCTACACACACACACACACACACAACACACACACACACACACACACACACACACACACCCACACACACACACACACACAGAGAGAGAGAGAGAGAGAGAGAGGGAGAGACAGAGAGACGAGAGAGAGAGAGAGAGGAGAGAGAGAGAGAGAGAGGCTTTCTTTTCTTTCTTTTTTTTTTTACAGTCACTGACGAGAGAAGACGTTCGGTGCCATGCAGTTACATAGACGGGAGAATTTAATATGAACAATACAAAGAAAGAAAATAAAGAAATATAGATAGCTAGGAAGATAGATAGATACATACACAGATTAGACAGATAGATGTTTTTATCACGTCAAGTATCATAAATTAGAACACACACATTCACACACACAGACACACACACACACACGCGCGCGCACATACGCACACACACACACACACACACACACACACACACACACACACACACACACACACACACACACAAGATAGACAGATAGATAGAAAGATAGAAAGAAAGACAGATACATAGACAGATACGCAGACATACAGATAGATATTTTATCACGTCAAGTATTATAAACCAGAAAAACACACACACACACACACACACACACACACACACACACACACACACACACACACACACACACACACACACACACTTATTGCAAACATCCATCCCTCAAATACTTGTTCCTCCGCACCCGCCCTCCCCCTCCAGCCCAGCCCCCCCACCCACCCCTCCTAACTGATTTCTTCTATGCCATAGTCGGATTTGCATCTCTGGGGAGGTATAAGCGAGGGTTACCTTGCACCATCACTGGCCCCTGTCAGCGCCAACAGGACTTGAGTCATAAACACCAGAACTGACCACTCGTTAATGGCAGCATGGCTCAGAGAAAAACTGACAAAGTCATGGAGACCGTGACGCTCTTGCCAGTCACAGGTCAGTCAGGGAAAATAGGATTCTGGCTAGCAGTCCGGGGAACGTCAAGAAACTTGCGAATATCCTGTGCAAGTATTTCTTTTTTTTTTAAAGGGGGAAAAAGAAAGTGCTGAAAAAAAAAAAACTCACATTAACTTACAAGATTATTGTTCAGACTGAAAAAAGGCTTAATGATGCACTTGTTTGAAAAACAAGACCACACCACCGTACAGAAGTAAGATGTTAGAAACTATCTAGAAACTATTGCAATCAGGTTGTGGTTTTAGAAGCTTGAGCATTCCGACTGTTCCTGTCAGAAACGTTTGCATTCTGGCTGTGCTGTAGGAAACTGTTGCAATTTGACTGCGCTGTTAGAAACGTTTGCATTCCGACTATGCTTTCAGACACTTCTGCATTCTGACTGTGCCGTCAGAAAGTTTTGCACTCTGAAGTTACCTTTAAAACCTTTTTTTTTATTCTGGCTCTACTATCAGAAACTTTTTTGCATTCTGACTGTGATGCCAGAAACGTTGGCATTCTGGTGTAGCTATCCATTTTTTTTTAATTATTATTTTGCTCTGACTGTGCTGTTACAAACTTCAGCATTGTGATTGCAATGTCGGACATTGTTGCATTCTGGCTCTGCTGGCAGAAACGTTGGCATTCTGGTGTAGCTATCAATTTTTTTTTTATTATTATTTTGCTCTGACTGTACTGTTACAAACTTTAGCATTGTGATTGTAATGTCGGACATTGTTGCATTCTGGCTCTGCTGGCAGCAGAAACGTTGGCATTCTGACAGTGCTGTCTAGAATGTCATTCATTTCTTTGGGTGCATTGCAATCTGGCGTTTGCAGCTGACAGAGAGGTATTTCACTGTTTCAACCCTTAGCGCTATTTTCCACTACAGGGACATTGATCACACGGAAAGGCCAGGGAATGTTATGGAATATGTGTTGAAAGAAAAAAACAAAAAAACTCAACTCTTGTTGTTGACTATGTTTTTTCGTTATCGTTGTTGTTGTTGTTATCGTTGTTGTTGCTGTTGTTTTTATCTCCCTTGCATCGTTTTGCATCCTCAAGTGTTAGGTTCAGCGATTTCCCTTAAAAAACATTTGTTTCTACGCCATTCTTCATCCTTTTTTTTTTTTTTTTTCAATTTCGCGACTGCCTGGAATTCAATGCATTGCAGATTTTTGTCCATTAGCGGTGAGAGTTCCACTCAGGTGTAGGTGGTGTTTCTGGGTTACACACAACAACAAACAGCATGATATAAAGTCAACAGTCAGAGCTGGGGCCGCTGACGAGTCCAGACATATCATTTTTTAATCCCTCTTCCTCCTCC
>JADBJO010000461.1:150000-162500 GCA_016801955.1 Conus betulinus | reverse complement strand
GAGGCTTTGTGAGTGAAAATGAAATGGTGCGGGTGACGGGAAAAAAAAGTTCCATGGAAACACATTTCCCCACCGGAGGAAGCCTTATGGGTGGAAGTAAACTGGTGTGGATGCAGGTTACAGAAAAATTGCTCAAGGGAAACAATTCTTGAAATGGACGAAGGCTTTATGAGTGAAAATAAAATGGTACAGATGAAAGCTAAAAAAAAAAAAAAAAAAAAAAAAAAAAAAAGTTGCATGGAAACGAAGGGAGCCTTAATGGGTGGAACTAAAACCAACACAGATGCAGATTTATATTTTAAAAAACCAAACAAACAAAAAAAAAAAGCTCAAAGGAAACAATTCCTGAAATGGATGGAGATGGGTGAAAGTAGATTGATACGAATGCAGGATGAACAACAATAACAACAACACAACAACAACAACAACAACCACCTTTTCCGAGGAAACCATTCTCCAAATTGAGGAACACTTAATGGGAGGAAGCAAACTGGTACGGATGCAGATAAAAAAAATTGTTCTGGGGGAATACGTCCTGAAGTTGCAAGAGAATGTATGGGTGGAAGTAAATTGGTAAGGATATAGGAAAAAGAAAAAAAAATTCCAGAAAACACGTCTGTAAATGGAAAGAGGCCTTATGGTGGATGGAAGTTCACTGGTATGCAGGCAAAAATATGTTCCGGGTGAAACTTTCTTTAAACGGAGAAAAGTTTTAGGGGTGGAGGTAAATCAGTACAGAGACAAACAGAAAAATGTTCCTGAAAAACAGTACTCCAAAGGGAGGGAGCCTTTACCGGTACCCCCGGGTGGAGATAAACTAGTACGGATACTGACAAAAAGAAATGTTTCAATATTTCTTGTAAATTGAATGGAAGCATTATGGAAGGACTTAAAATGGAACGGATGCAGATGAAACTATTCATGGAAAAGAATACTTTAAACGGAGGCGGGGGGGGGGGGGGGGGGGGGGGGGGGGGGGGGGGGGGGGGGGGGGGGGGGGGGTGCAAATATACTGGTGTCAATACAGATAACAGAAACGGTTCTAGCGAAACGATTCTGTACACGGACTTAGGTTTTATGGGTGAAAGTTCATTGGTATGTATGCAGACAAGAAAGAACCAGAGAAGTAAATTCTTTAAAGGGGATTTTCATTGGTCGAAATAAGTCTGAAACAGCGTAAAATAGAATATATAGGGAAACAGTAAGAAGAGAGAGAGAGAGAGAGAGAGAGAGAGAGAGAGAGAGAGAGAGAGAGAGAGAGAGAGAGAGAGGAGACGAGAGAGAGAGAGAGAGAGAGATCATCTTGTAGGTGTATAAAGCAAATGTCTCAGAGACAAAGGTTTTGAAGAGGGGGAGGTTTTATTGAGAGAGAGAGAGAGAGAGAGAGAGGGGGGGGGGGGGGGGGGGGGGAGGGGAGATATTTCTTGTTTGTAAAAAGTGTCCAAAGACAAAGGTTATGAAGAAAGGGAGGCCATATTTATGTATAAAAGGTCTTTATGGAGAGCTGGTATTTTTTTTTTCCATTTTGTTTGATGTCTGCTCGCTTCATTGGTATTCTTTCCCTGACCGAAGTTGCTCAGTTCTGGTGTCACAGTTCACCCACAGTTTCGTGGTTTGCATGTGTGTCTTAGGCTTATGGATGTAATTTCCATGTGGCAACTGGAAAATTCCAGTGGAGACAGCGTTTAAGGGCTTGATGGTTTGGGATGCGCGCATTGTCGGTGAAGACTGTCGTTTTATTATTGAACACACACGCACACACACACACACACACACACACACACACACACACACACACACACACACACACACACACACACACAGAGCACGCGTGTACTACTACTTCCCCATCCACATCTTATCCCCCACCACTTAAAAAAAAAAAAGAAAAACAAACTATAACAACAACAAAACCAACGAAAAGAGTAACAACATCGAAAGACGATAACCACCCAGAGTTTCATTAACCACTGTCCATTTGCCTAAATTTGAATGAAAAACAAAATCATTTTCGAATGTAGATGTCATAGGGGGAAAGAAGTCAGCAGATGATTGCAAAGAATATAAAGGATGGAAAAATGTATCTCTGTACTCGTTTTCATTCTTCTCCTAGTCATTAGTTTAGATAATTACTCTTTATTTATTCATTTATTGACACGTGTACTTTCCTTCCTAAAATCAAACGGACACAACGTACTGTTTGCTGGGGTTCCCAGCCATGTGGGCATTCGAGGCAATGAGATGGTTGACCAGCTTGCCAAGAATGCCACAAGGGAAAAGATGATAAGGTTTACTGTTCCTCACACTGATCTGACCAAAACCCAGGCCTATGTCGAAGACCTCTGGCAAGAGGAATGGACCTTGCAGACGGATAACAAACTGTATAAAAACCATCCAACAATCCACGAGTTTTTTACCATGTTCCAGAGGCGGCCGTAAAGAAGAAACAGTCCCTGTGCCGCTTACAAAACAGGGCACTCGTTTTATACCCATTTCCATCTTTTGAAAGGTGAAGAAGCTCCGTGGTGTATTCCATGTCATGTTCCACTCACAGTGAAACATTTTCTTTTATATTGTTGGGATTTGCATGATGTGAGACATAAACACTTTACAGCAGAGTCCATGAAAAACCTGTTCAGAGATGTCCCACCTGGCGTGATCTTTGAGTTTCTGAAAGAGATTAACATTTTTCATCTGATTTGAGGTGTTACGGAAGAAAGATTTTAACGAAGTTTTCTGGTGCGTTTTTAGAAGATGTATTTTAAAGAGATGTGTGAACGTGTTTTTTTTTTCTGAGATGACTGTGAGTTGATTTTAAGGTGGTGACAGCCCTGATGTGACCCCTTGCGGTCGGCTGGGCTATAAGCAACATTACCTTACCTTGTTCATTCCAAGGGTATGTATGTGTCCTGACTCGCAACTGAGCTGTCAGTATCAAGTTTATGGAACCTGTATCCTGTTTATCCTAAAACAGGGATAAAAGAATTACATTCAAAGTTCATTCAAATCATCTGAAGTTAAGTGACTTATAAATCGTTCTTTTGATATGTCAAAGACGTTTAATTAAAGTTATTTTTGGTCTCTCCCAACCTCCATGTTTCCGTAACGACGAAATCACTACACGGTTTTCCCTCATTCAATCTCTTGCCCGAAGTCCGTCAGGGAACTTTTGTTGCCCATGTCATTTGACTTTTCACCTCACTGGCTGTCAGGGCGCGCATGCGTAAAAACACTATTTTGACCTTAGTAATGGACAGGGCAAAACGTTGCTTCAGGCTGGTCTGGACGAGATGAGAGAGAGAGAGAGAGAGAGAGAGAGAGAGAGAGAGAGAGAGAGAGAGAGAGATGGTCAAGCCAAATTCTTGTTATTTTATCCAGAGAGAGAGAGAGAGAGAGAGAGAGAGAGAGAGAGAGAGAGAGAGAGAGAGAGTGAGAGGTTAAGGTTAAGCCAAAATTTTTGCCATTGTATTCACATTGATAACAAAGACCTCCTGATTTTCGGATACAAGTCCGGCCCACGAGAGAAAAACTTACGCACGTATTGGATATTATCTCTTGACATGCAGCTATGTACTAACACAAACCGTGAATAAGGCATCTTAGCATGATTTCACAAAGAATGCTTCTCTGATTGGCACAGTTGATGCCCCTTTTGCTTCTATTCTCTGCTTTTATCTTTAGAAAGCATTCTAAAGGAGAGGTGCTGGTTTTAAACGTCATAAAATTAGTTAGTGGGCTATACGGCTTATCATGTTTCATGCCTATCCCTCTTCTGGAAGACTTAGGGCGGCGGAAATGAGACATATGAAGTTTAATCTGTCTCTGTCTCTGACTCTCTCTCTCTCTCTCTCCCCTTATAGAGACATGCACACATACGCGCGCACCACACACACACACACACACACACACACACACACACACACACACACACACACACACACACACACACGCACGCACGCACGCACAGACGCGCGCGCGCACAGACATACCCTCAGACGCACACAGACACAGACACACAGACACAGACAGACAGACAGACAGACACACACACACACACACACACACACATACACGCGCGCGCGCGCGCACACACACACACACACACACACACACACACACACACACACACACACACATACACACGCGCGCTACTTAAATCTACCTGGCATTCGAAAAATCAAAGAAAAGAATACCCTTCTCGATGTCCACTCAGTCAGCCATTTAACCCCTCTCTCTCTCCCTCCCTCTCTCTCTCTCTCTCTCTCTCTCTCTCTCTCTCTGTCACCTCACCCCCCCACCTCCTTTACCACCTTCCCACTACCCTAAGGCAGATCTTCTTTGGCCCACAACTATGCACGCCCCAGTGGGTCCGAGTTGTCGATTCCATCCCCCTGGGTGCCTGATTGAATGAGGGGTGACTTTTGGCCGCGCTAACAAACGCAGTTAGGACGCTGAAAGGCCGCTCAACTCAACTTCATCACGACAGCTCATGAACCAGGACCCAAACAGGCGGAAAACGAGGCGAAAGTGCTACCCTCGAGGCCCCGAGGGAAAAAGTGCCCCTACCCGCTACCCCGACTCCAGCCTCCTATATCACCCCCTCCCTGATGGACGGTATCCTTCGAGAAGAAGAGGGCCACAAGAAGCGTAGAGAGGGGGGTTGGGAGTGAGTGGAAGGCATAGAAACAAAAGCCCCTTCTTAACCCCCTCTCCTCCCCCCCCCCCCCCCTCTCCCCGCGCCCCACCCCTCTCTAACCCGTCCTCCTCGTCTCCCCCCCCCCCTCCCCTCACCTCCCCCCCTGTCCCCATCATTTACATTGCCATGTGAAGCGTTAGTCAGGCATAAAATGAAAGACAGTGGAAAGAGAGGAAGGAAGACGACGACGAAGAAGAAGAACAAGAACAAGAACAAGAAGAACAAGAAGAATACTCGAAAGAAAAACAAACAGAATGAAAATAAGAAAAGAGAGAAAGGAGAGGATGCTTTGGACAGGTAAAGTCTGTAGTGGTGTGGGCATTCTCCTGTGAACAGTGTCGCCATTAGGTCTCAGGGAGCCTGATCAGGCATGATGCAGCTGCTCAGGCTGTTGTTTAGACGGAAACATAAACTACATACAAACTTGCCTGTGCAAATATTTACATACATACTTCATACACGGGCAGAGAGTGAGAGAGAGAGAGAGAGAGAGAGAGAGAGAGAGAGAGAGAGAGAGAGAGAGAGAGAGAGAGAGAGAGAGCACAAAGGGACTAGGCGAAAGGGGAATAAAAACAACCACTCAGACACTTACACTTGAACACTTTAATGACGGGTTCTCGTAAGAAAAAGAAAATAGAAAGAAAGAAAATAAAAAGAGCAAACAAACAAAAACCAACAAACAATGCAAAGATATCCTGAACTCCTCAGGAAGTGATATCTTATAATCAGTAGCTCATACTAAATTTGAAAAATACTTTATGGAAAAATTATTGTTGAGTGGACGCATAGGTCGTGAGTTCGGAGGTTAAATTTAGACATATTAAAAAAAAAAAAAAGCTTCTTATCATGGTATGAATACAATAGAACTGTGGGTGTTATTGTTTCGAGATTTAAAAATCAAGTTACAAACATCTGTCGAGTTGATTCCTTTTATCCATTTCTCACGGTTTTTTCTTTAATTTTTTTTAATTTCAAGTAGAAAATGAGTTGATTTGACATAAAACACGACAGAACATAGTGTGTTATAATATGATTAAGTTACAATTATATGTCAAGTTGGTTCATGTCATGGTTTATGTTCAGTCAAGGTTGATTTGTTGTTGTTGTTGTTGTTGTGTGTATGTACACCTAACTGATCTGTTCCCTTCTATGATTTCAGTGTCTGTGAACCCGTGATGTTCTCTGGCACCAATCACGAGCCGTCTCTCTGCCACAGGTATGCTTTTTTTCCTCTCTCTCTGTATGTGTCTGTCTTTCTGTCTGTCTCTGTCTCTCTCTGTGTGTGGCTCTCTCTCTGTTTCTATCTCTGTCTCTGTCTCTCTCTCTCTCGGTCTCTCTTTCTATCTGTGGCTCTCTCTGTGACTGTGTCTCTGTCTGTCTGGTTCTCGATCTCTCTCTCGGTCTCTCTGTGTCGCTGTATCTTTGTCACTCTCTCTGTTTGTCTGTGTCTGTCTGTTTGTTTGTTTGTCTGTCTATCTGTCTGTCTGTCTCTCTGTGCGTCTTTCTTTTGTCTCTCTGTCTGTATGTCTGTCTCTCTCTTTGTATGCGTCTCTCTCTCTGTCTCTCTCTGTGTGTCTGTCTCTCGGTCTCTGCCTGTCTGTCTGTCCCTCTCTCTTTGTCACTCTCTCTCTCTGTCTCTGTCTGTTTGTCTGCCTGTCTGTCTGTCTCAGCCTCTGTGTTATGTTTGTTTATGAGGTTGAGAGACCTGCTGATTTTGTTCGTCATAGTCCTTGTGTTTGATGATCAGGCCAGATACGTTGTGTATAAGACTGATCCTGTGACATTTCCCCCATGTCTCTGTGTTGTGGGTTGCTGATCAGGCAAGATCCGCTTTGCTATGAGAGATCCTGTGATATTTCAACCCGCAGTCCCCCGCGTTGTGTTTGAAGATCCCGTCAGATCCGTTTTGTCTGAGAGATTCTGTGATATTTCAAATCCCTGTCCCTGTGTTGTTTTTGACAATCAACTGAGATCCGTTTGCTTGTGAGAGATCGAATGACATAACCCCAGTCCCTGTGTTGTAAGAGATCGAACTATGTTTCTAATCCAGCGACTGTGTTATGAGAGGTCGTATGATTTGTTTTTAACGGATCCAGTCCTTGTGTTACGAGCGATCGTATAATATGTCTAAAGCCGGTGCTAATGTTATGAGAAACAGTATATTTCCAACCCCAATCTCTGTGTTCATCGAAATAGTGTGATATTTTCAACCGCAATCCCTGTGTTCATAGAAAATAGAATGGTATTTCCAACCCCAATCCCTGTTTTCATAGAAATATTGTGATATTTCAACCCAAGTCTCTGTGTGTTCATAGACATAGTATGATATTTCTTAACCATTCCCTGTGTTCATAGAAATAGTATGACATTTCTAACCCTCAGGCCCTGTGTTACGACAGATAGTATCATATTTCTAACCCAGCCCCCAGTGTTAAGATAAATCGTAGGATTTTCCTAACTCAGTCCTTGTATCACGAGAGTCGTCTGATATTCTAACACCAGCGCCTGTGTTTTGAGAGATCACGTGACATTTCTAACCCCAGTGCCCGTGTTTTGAGAGATCAGGTGACAGTTCTAACCCAATCCCTGTGTTAGGACAGATCCTCAATGAGTGGTGACGATTCTAACCGTAGTCCATGCTCGTTGTGTCCCCCCAGACTCAGGGTAGCTCCAGCTGTGTTCGGAGAGATCCTTGTCGAGTGGTGACGTTTCTAACCGTAGTCCATGCTTGTTGTGTGACTCAGGGCGGATCCAGCTGAGTTCGGAGAGATCCTTGTAGAATGGTAACGTTTCTAACCGTAGTCCATGCTTGTTGTGTGACTCAGGGCAGAGATCCAGCTGTATTAGGAGAGATCCTTGTAGAGCAGTGACGTTTCTAACCGTAGTCCATGTTTGTTGTGTGTGTGTCCTCAGGCTCAGGGCAGATCCAGCTGTGGCAGTTCCTGCTGGAGCTGCTGTCAGACTCGGCCAACGCGGGCTGCATCACGTGGGAAGGGACCAACGGCGAGTTTCAAGCTGGTGGACCCGGACGAGGTGGCCCGACGCTGGGGCGAGCGCAAGTCCAAGCCCAACATGAACTACGACAAGCTGAGCCGCGCGCTGCGCTACTACTACGACAAGAACATCATGACCAAGGTGCACGGCAAGCGCTACGCCTACAAGTTCGACTTCGTCGGCCTGACGCAGGTTCTGCAGTCGAACGGCGATTCCTCCGCTTTCAAGAGAGAGTTCCAGCAGGAGCTGTTCCCGTACGCGGCCCACAAGTACCCTCACCACCACCCCCACACTCTGCCACCTCACACACAGTCACCACATGGGGTCCCCGGGGTCCGGCCTGTTCCCCCCGCCCACTTCGTACTGGCCGAGTCCCAACAAACAACTTTTTCTCCGGTATCTCCTCCCCCATGATGACCCCTTCGGGCCACCTGGGATCTCCCATGGCTTTCCATCCTTACGGGTAGAACTGGAGGGGGGACCGGGTGGGAGGTGGAAAGAGAAAGAGAGAGAGAGAGAGAGACAGTGGAGGGATCTCTGATGGGTGTACATATCTTTCCGGACGTTGTCGCTGCCTACGTTTCCAGGGCGGATGTTGTTCAGTGTGGATGAAACCTCCATGACGTTTGTTTGTGAGCTCACGGCGACAACGCCCCTTCTCTGGAAAAAAAAAAATGAAACAGTGCTGGGCTTCAAGCTGTGAGGAGACGACCTTCATTTCAGGCTGTTGGCCGCTGTCTGAAATGATCGGGTAATGACCAGAGGCTGTGGGCGTCAGGACGCTCCTAACGGGGTGCAGAGAGGACCTTAGAATCCAAGACAGCAACCAGGAACAAGTTCCGAATGATGCAGATATGTAGCTCCTCAGCTTTGTCTTGATGTATGTTCAAGATCGTATTTGAAAAAAGTGGTGTGTGTGTGTGTGTGTGTGTGTGTGTGTGTGTGTGTGTGTGTGTGTGTGTGTGTGTGTGTGTGCGCGCGCGCGCGATCAATGTTAAAATACCATTCCCTGAACTTTTCGTTTACTGTATATAATCATCAAGGATAATGTTCTTTTTTTAAATACGTCCTGGGGGATGGGTCCTGGGGGGGGGGGGGGGGGGGGGGGGGGGGGGGGGGGGGGGGGGGGGGGGGGGGGGGGGGGGGACATTGTCTGTAACGACTTCGAGGTTAATGTATCTCGAAGCAATACGTATACGTGCATACATTCCTCTTTTCTAAGAATGAACAACAACAAAAAAAAAAGTGTGCAGAATATATTGTTGATTTTGTGGTTTGATAGATTGTCAATATTTCTGTTGTTTCTGGTCTAGATGTAATCGGCCGTAGTATATGCGGACTTACAACAAGGCATAGACCAGGCTTATAAAAATGGGATGTACTCATATATCAAATGTAAATGAACGAATTTCGTACTCAGACAGTAAAAAAAAAAAAATCATGACAATGAATCTAATACGTTATTTTTTCTTTTTGTCCGAAAAACAATGTCTCTTGTAAATATCTCTATGGTATTAGCAGAACCAGTGCATTTGCTGTATAATTCTATAAGAATTATATATGCAGGTCACCTTGAAACATTGTGCAACTTTCGTTGTCTTTTCGTTAATTATTTTAAGGTGGGACATTTGGAAGAACGTTTGTAATCAACTGGGCTACAAACAAGATGATTTTACTTGACGATTCAGTTTCCGTGAGGAGTTTTTTCTTTTCTCTTTCTTGAAAATCTGTGCAAAGAAAGAAGTGTGGGTGAATGTGATGCCGCACACCGGACCTTTCGCACTGCAGCCGATCTCATGTCATACTCTGGACCACAGGGAAGGTAACTCCTGACACACGACAACAACAACAGGGCCGTGGATGGCCGGATCCATTTTGTTGTCGACAAGTCGTGTTGTCTTTTGTTCATCGTCGTTGCATGAAATGTCTGTTTGTGTACTTATATTTTGTCACGCGTTGGTACCTCGAACAGAAATAGAGTTCAATCATCTTTTAGTTATCGTGGAGTCTTAAAGATGGAAAAGAATCCGCTTGTTGCTTCGTTTGCTTTGACATGTTTTAATTCCCGTTTATGATTACTTGCGTGTTTGTGAGATTCACAGAGGCATTTGAAGATTAGCGAAAGATAGATGCATTGCACAGCAGTATCTCCTGACCAATCGTTGTGTCCGTTACTTAGGAGACATTGCATTTCCATTGATTATTTGGTGATGATGAAGCTTAGAGAAAAATTTCCAGCGGGGATGTTTACCTGTATATTTGTTCTTACTTTAGCAAAAACGCTTTTTCGTATGTATATATGCAAGCAGAAGATTGTAATTTATACACATTGATGATGCCCATCCTGCAAATCCTCATTAACGGTCGGTGGTTAACGGCAAGACCAAGATGATCCACTGTGCGTTAGGACACAATGGAGGGAAGATTTGTTCCATTAAGCATTCCAGTTTGATGCTTGAAATCCTGTGGTAAACACGTGTCTGTGGCCACACCACTGCCCAGTATTGGTCAAGGGAGACGTGCTCACAGACATCTACACCGATACTCTGTGTAGTTTTGTACACAGTTATAAACACACACACACACACACACACACCAAACTTCAAAAATACACCTAACAGAAATGTGGTGTCGTGTACTCACTGTAAATGTCCTGTGCCCGTTTCTCAGTTTGCATTCGCACAAGAAATGCTGTCAGTTTTTCCAAATCGCCGCGTTCTTGCAGTTACGCTGGTTGAGATCATATGTTGGCAGTCATCTTTGGGTGCAAAGCCTTCGGCAGGGGAGAACGTTTTTTTTTCAGTGAAGAGAAAGTATTTGAGTTTGAGAAATGTTTGTCAAAGACACCTGTTTTCACACAAAAAATCTAATCAAATGGGGAAGTGAGAACGTTTGTAGTCAGACATACACCTCTGTCGGCTGTCATATCAAAAAACACCGAAGGCAGGAGATTCGGGGATGTTTCTATGAGTATACATGCTCGTCTTCCTGCACATCACTGTTGTAGTACGTCACATTAGTCATATATCGTATAGAGACATCCTTTTATCGATAAGAATTCGTGCGTGCTCACCTATTGTCCTACACTCTCACTCTAAATGCACGTTGTTTGCATGAAATATACAAATTACACTACTTCAACAGTTACGTGGTAAACACACACATATAAGTAACATTTTAGTAATAGGAGTTAACAAGTACTCTTTTATCATTATATACACGAGTTAGGAAAAATTCTAAGGATAAAACCGGGCGAAGGGGTGGGGGGAGAAACGATGGGGGAAGAAAGAAAATGAAAAATTGATGATATATATATATATATATATATATATATAGTTATAATCATAAACAAGCTTACTCTTATGTCTTAGATTAAAGAAAGAGAGAAGATAAACATTCATATCTGCAGTGGCAGGTAATTCTAACTTCTAATGCTTCAGTAACGGAAATGAAGAGAATAAATGCTTCTCATAAATGAGCTCTCAGCAGCCCGATAGTTTCCAAGTGAGAGACAATTTTCAATGGGAAAAAAAACTCACTAACATATAACTCCTGATCAGATACCGGTATTATTGAAACCCGATTAACATATAACTCCTGATAAGATACCGGTGTTACATATAACCTGATTATAATATACCCTGATGATTGACCGATTTTATTGAAACCTGATTGTTCCCGCTCAGTGATCTCGAAAGCTGATAACTTTGCTCCGCTGCCTTTTCGGTTTTAAGAAGAATGCTATACCAGAAAAAGGCTGGTGTGCAAAACCGTAGTATGTTCGTTGAGTTTTCAAAAAAAACAACCAAAGGTGCCACCTAAGAAGCAAAAGAAAATCATGAAAGAGCAAAACAAGCCACATTTTGTTGTGAAAAGTAGAAATATATAAAAGATAACCCCTTAAGACACAAGTGCTGAGGACAAGTTCTTGGAATGAATCCACAAGGGACTAAATTACAATAAACTAATAAATTCCAAGGATAAGTAACCGAGCACAATTCCAGCAACTTACAGAGCAGCTTGGTGTTGCAATGACTGCAAGAAATATTTGAATTATAAACGAAGCTTGCTCTTATGTCTTAGATTAAAGAAACAGGGGGGAGCATATATATATATATATATATATATATATATAATATATATATATATATATATATATATATATATAAACTTTCGTTTTGTTTAATTCTACTACCTTTCGCTGGCTAAAAGGGGGTGCTGTTGCATTCTTTTTCGAACCCTTGGTGGTCGGAACACCACAGAATTATGGACTGTGGTGTGTCTCTATCTGACGCCAAGAGCCAGACACAATCAGCCGTTCTCCCTGATGAGTCCGATCCACGGAGAAAGGCCTCGGAGCAGGCGACCCATAGATCTGTCTTCGGGAGGGATTGCGATCCTCAGGCAGCTAGTGAAGGGGTTTTCATATTTATGATTACATTTTCCCATTTAGTAATCTTCAATTTTTTCCCCTCTCAATTTCTAATCTTTGCCAAATCATTACTATAATGATGGATAGAATTGTTATGCACTTGTTTTTTTTTTCCCCACTATTTAATTGTTCAGCATTATATATATATATATATATATATATATATATATATATATATATATATATATATATATACGCACATAAAACGAAGATGAAAGCAACAAACTCAATTTATTCCCAATATTTCGGCCTGTAACAGGTTTTGCTCAGAGGACTTGAATGAAGAATGAAGCCAGGTATCCAGTCATCTACAAACGAAAACAATTCACAGATATTCTCACTGTCCCCAGCCCCCCCCCCCCCCCCCCCCCCCCCCCC
>JADBJO010000461.1:125000-137500 GCA_016801955.1 Conus betulinus | reverse complement strand
CCCCCCCCCCCCCCCCTGTGTCTACGCATTCCTTGTCTACATGCCCCCTTTTCAATGTGTGTTCTTGTCTATACATACCTGCCTGTGTGTCCCCCTTGTCTGTGAGTCCCTTTGTCTATCTGTCTCCTCATCCACGTAACTCTGTGTCTGTGTGTCGCCTTGCTCTTACATTCCCTTGTCTATACGTCCCCTTGTCTATGCGTCCCCCTATGGCTATACACTTGTCTATACACTTGTGTCCCCTTGGCTATACACTTGTCTATACGTCCCCTTGGCTATACACCCCCTTGTCTATGTGTCCCCGTTGTCTGTATGTCCTCTTGTTCATGGTTTCCCTTGCCGGTATATTGCCTTTTCTCTACATCCCGAAGTCTGTGTCTTTCATTGTCTGTATATTCCCTTATCTACGCGTCCCCGTTTCTATGCGTTCCCTTGTCTATCCACCCTTTGTTTGTATGACCTCCTGACTCAATGGTGTTCTTTGAAACTTTCTCTTGGCCAAAGCAGTAACAAAGATGTTAACTCTCCAGACAAGCTTACTTCATCGACACCTGCAGTAAAAACAATTAAACAAACAAACAAACAAACAAACAAACACACAGCCAAACCAAACAGAAATTTCTATGTTTGCCACAATTTAAATGGCCTACGTGGTTTTGTTCATAGAGGAGTTCAGTTCAGCTGATTTTCAGTTTCTCTGATATTATAGTTCGTTCAGTCGAAGACAAATTACACAGGTTGGAAAAAAAAAAACTAGTAAATGGAAAGAAGGGGGGAGGCGCGAGCGCGCGCGTGTGTGTGAATGTGTGTGTGTGTGTGTGTGTGTGTGTGTGTGTGTGTGTGTGTGTGTGTGTGTGTGTGTGTGTGAATATATGTGTGTGTGCGCGCGCGCGTGTGTGAATTGTGTGTGTGTGTGCGTGTGTGTGTGTGTGTGTGTGTGTGTGTGAGTGTGTGTGTGTGTGTGTGTGTGTGTGTGTGTGTGTGTGTGTGTGTGTGTGTGTGTGTGTGAATGTGGTCAAGACAAAATAAAAAAAAGTATCAACCAGGAGCAAAGAAAGAAAGAAAGAAAAAGATAAAGAGAAAAAAAAAGAAAAAAAAAAGAAAAGAAAAAGAAAAACAGAAAAACAGCAAGCATAAAGGCTAGTTGAACACCAGAAATCACTTTCGTTACATGAAATATGTCTGACCCACGTGTCATAGCTGTAACTGTGTTGACAGATATCCTTTTTCAACGCATCAATACCTGCATTCCTCAGAATTTCAAAACTGAATATGAACAAACATCCCTCTAACCGGACAGGCACAGAACTTAATGCTGGTTGCATTTTTGAGAACGTATGGGGTTTCCTGAATGTGATCGTAGTTTGTTAAAAGAAACTAACCTCATGTCTTCGATAGAAAGCAATCTTACGTTAGCTGGAAGATATTCATCATGTCGGTAATTTTCCAGTCACCAACTGATTTTGTACCTGTCAAGCTCAAAGGTACCTTCTGGGGGCTGTTCTTTCCCTTATCATTGTGCTACCGCCTCACGATAATTCACATACCTCCCTGTTCCAGCTTTGTCCACAAAATGATGAGGCTCTACGTAAAATGTGTCCGCTTCCTCTAGCATGATGTAGTGTAACAAATATTTGATTCATCAGTTAAGTCCTTCTTCGCCTTGCCATCCTAGTTTTGTGAGACAAGTAATACAGATTTACAGTCAACATGAAATAAATTGTGAAAAACCTTAATGCCATTATCGCATTAAAACAAAACCAAAAATCTACCTTATTCCTTAAGAACAGCATCCCATTTCGCTATAAACAGAAGAAAGCTTTCCAGAAACAATTTTCTTTGTTTTGTTGTGTGTGTGTGTGTGTTTTTTTTTAGGAGACAGCCTGGGATTAGAAACAAAAAAAAATGTTCTGGCCAATAAACTGAAGTAAATGCGCTACACTGACCTTGTCTCTTGCACACAGAGAAGTCTATGTCAGAGGATAATAGAGATTTTTGACGGAACCTTCCCTCTTCTGCAAAACACCCATGAAGACCACTGTTACTATTACATTCAGTAGTAGTAGTAGTAGTAGTAGTAGTAGTAGTAGTAGTATTCACAGTGGTAGCAATACACTTACAAGACACACTTGCGGACATGTGTATACATAGACAATGGGGGGCTCCGAACGCTGCTCCACCTGCTAATGTCCTCATGAAAGATCCTCCAATTCGGGAACCAGAATACAAGTTGCGGAAACCACCTTTGAGCCGAAAAATCCAACGAACCGAATCCTTTACTCAGTCACCCCTTCTACCCCCCCTCCTCCACCTCTCTTATTCCCCCCCCCCCCACCCCCGCCATCACCACCCCCAGCCCTCCTTTCCTACCGCCACTCTCCCACCAGCCTTCTCCCCGTTTACCCCTCCCCCACCCCCTACCTCATCCCAATCGTCAGACAGGCAAACAGACCGACAAACGTGCGCCAACAGCATCTCTCTCTCTCTCTCTCTCTCTCTCTCTCTCTCTCTCTCTCTCTCTCTCTCTCTCTCTCTCTCTCCCCCCCCCCCCCCCCCCCCCCCCCCCCCCCCCCCCCCCCCCCCCCCCCCCCCCCCCCCCCCCCCCCCCCAGTGTACCAGAACAGATTAGTGTGACCCACGTTGCCGGGCTCTTGTCCGAGCTGGAGATTGCATTTTAGTGTTCCGCGTTCGAAGCCCTTCAGGTCTTTTTTGCCCACTGCAAACAGCCCGTCTTCAGTTTAGGCCAAGTAAACGACTGTTGTCCGGCGCTTTCTAACCGGAAGGGGAGTATCGATTTCATCGATTCATTGGCTCAGTAAAACCGTGGGTACAGTCCACCACCCGCACCCTCCCTCCCTCCCTCCCTCCCCCCCCTCTACGCCCTCTACGCCACCACCCCCCCCCCCCCCCCTCCCGAAGCCCCCGCTGCGTCTGTTGTGGAAAAGACAGAAAAGACAGCACTGGTTTCAGTTTTGCGCCTTAGGGTGGGGTGGGAAGAGAGGTGGAGGGGAGTGGGAGGAGGGAGGGAGAGGCAGGATGTAGAAGTGTATAGGGAAAAAAGGGAGTGGAAAGCCCAACCTTTGTATGTCTTCGATTTGTCCGGCATATACGAATGATCAGGAATGGGTGGATTAAGACTTACATTGATTATGATTAGGATAGAATAATAACAATGATGATAATGATAAGACATCGAAATAAGAATAGGATCATCATCATCATCATCATCATCATCATCATTATCATCGCCATCATCATCATAATCATCGTTAACATCAACTGTAGTAAGAACGATGCTGATTATGATATGCATGACGGTATGCACTGTAAGAAACTATCACACACACACACACACGCCCACACACGCACACACACACACACACGCACACACACACACACACACACACACATATATATATATATATATATATATATATATATATATATATATATATATATATATATATAAAAAATAGGATGGTAAAGGAAGTTTTACCATCCTATTTTTAATAGATGTTGCTCCGCAAGGGGTTGAGCACTTTAAGAATTTTATTAGGCATTTAAGTGGTATTTTTGAGATATATGTATACACACACACACACACACACACACACATATATATATATATATATATATATATATATATATATATGTACACACACACACACACACACACACACACACACACATACACACGCACACCCACACACTCATCCCCCCCACCACCACCACAACCACCACCACTATCACACCACACCACACCATACCACATAAAATCACACCACACCACACCAAACCGTGCGCGCATTCATGCGTTACAAATATGAGTCTGACAACACTATGCCAATCAAACTGACATATCGATCATCGGTTCACTGTATGAATCTGGCTGACCATCGACCAGTCGATCGGTGAATTAATGTAGAGTCTCATAAGCCGAAATCATGGATTTGTAAAATGTATTCAAACGTCGTTGTGGTGATGGTTGTTGTGGTCCGTTAGTATCATAATTCTACCGAGGAACTATTCGCCAGCTTTTGTCGCGAAAAATGGTGTAAACTATAAACACTGTAGGAGCAAAGTGAAGTGACTTCCCAAAGCAAAGCAGCTGCATGCCTGCAACTCCGAACTAATGATGCTGGCAGTCCGCATTTACCTAGCACACATACAGAGAGAGGTGCATAGAACAAAGAAAGAAATTCATTTAAAACGTGCCCATATACACTCGAAACAGACCACATCAACAGTAGCAGAAGCAATGAACAGACACGCATCTAGAAGACTGACATGGTTTTTGATCTCAATTGTTGTCTCAAACTACACATACAAGAAACAGAAACAAATACAAGGAACCTCGGTGTGATTAATAGGAAGGATCATCTCAAGCAAGACGGTTTGATAAAACACATTTTCTTTCAAAATGTCAGCATGACATAACACAGTTTGTATCCTCAAACTGATCGCGCGTGCCTAAATCCGATTCTAGCGTCAGCACCTCATTTGTTCCTTCAGCTGAACTATGATGCCCACCCCCCCTCCTTCCCCCCTCTCCTCCCCCCCCCCCCCCCCCCCCCCTCCCCCCCCCCCCCCCCCCCCCCCCCCCCCCCCCCCCCCCCTCTGCTGCCAGCCGTCGTCCTGGTCCCCCAACACCACCACCCCCACTTCATACCACCCCCCACCACCGCCCATGTGTTTCCCCCTCACGACTGGCGCCCTTGGATGTGCTTTCTCTGCCGACGGCCCCGAAGACGGCGAGAGGAAGTGCAAATGATAGGTGTTTTCCTTTCATCCAAAGCGCCACTCCTTCTTTTCCTCTGTCGTTGCTTTTCCAATCCAACCTTTTTACTCTTCAGCGAAGGGTCGCGCAAAGTTTGAGATCGGAAAACGGACGGTTCGATGTCCCGGCGCGTGCTGTTTGGACTGCCATGCTGACTTTGTAAGAGACTCCCATCTGCCGCAGCACGCACTCCGCTGGAAAAGATAGTCCCCCTCCCCTCACCCCCGCCCACCACCACCACCACCCTCTTCCTCTTTTCTCCCCCCCCCCCCCCCCCCCTTCCCCCCAATCTTCAGTACCCTCTGGCACGACCGAAGGGATTTTTCCTCCTCTTCCATCAGATCTGTCCTGGTGTGCTCAGCATTTGTTCAAGAAGGAATAGATAGATTCATACACGTGCAATGCATGTTTCTAGAAATTTTGTCGTCCAGATCATGTTGTGCTTACTCCTTGACGTTCCTGGTAGTTTTACGAGCAAGAAAGGATTGTTTCTTAAAAGACAATATTTTCTTTTTTTTTTTTTTTTTTTTTGGGGGGGGGGGGGGGGGGGGGGGGGGGGGGGTGGGGAGGGGGCGGATTGTGTGATCAATTGTTTTTCTATTCTTAACTAGGAAGCGATTTTTTTTTTTTTTTTTGGGGGGGGGGGGGGGGGGGGGGGGGGGGGTGAGGGGCGGATTTGTGTGATCAATTTGTTTTCTGTTCTTAACTAGGAAGCGATTTTTTCTTTCTTAGCTTATGAGAACACCCTAGAATTTAGCAAGAGCTGGTCAACACAACTAATTCCTTCAGGTTCAATCCTCAGTGTCTTACATATCTTCCAAAGCAGCCTCTCTTTTTTCTGGAATTTTCTGTCCAGTAATCTCCCGATGAGGATCAGCACTTGAGCGCTGACGTGTGATTGATGAAGCTGGACTCGAACCTTTGGTTTCAATTGAATCTGGTTCAGTACCAGTGCCATGTAGTTCACCCACAAGCAGTTCCTTTCTTTCCCTTTGTCTGCACCCTCTCTCTCTCTCTCTCTCTCTCTCTCTCTCCGTCTGCCGTCTTAGCAAAACGACATGACGAACGTGGCCATCCCCCGCTTCATACAGGGCACTTATGACGTAACTATGACGGACAGCACACCAGACTTTGAGCGCAGTGGACACACGGCGCAATTTTGCCAAGTGTGAGCATGTATCTTGACATGGCTTTCTGTCCAGGGGCATTCTACAGTCTGCAACAGAGAGAGAGAGAGAGAGAGACAGAGAGAGAGAGAGAGAGAGAGAGAGAGAGAGAGAGAGGGAGAGAGAGAGAGAGAGAGGGAGAGAGAGAGAGAGAGAGGAGAGAGAGAGAAAGAGAGAGAGAGAGTATATATGTGTGTTCCAGAGGCAGCCCCAAGACGTCTTAGTTGAAAGATGTCCCGAACTGAACCAGACACGCCTTCTTTGTGTTGTAACGACATGTCTGAGGCCAGAGAGGCGTGAAGACACCGTTGGAAGCGTCTTTCAAGGCATTTCCTTGATCTACAGTTTTGGGATGCCCAGATCATGGGATGTCTAGCTAACAACAGCCTTGTTCACACAGAATGTGAAAACACTCAAAAAAACTGCCCAGAATAAAATGGGGGGGGGGGGGGGGGGGGGGGGGGGTAACCATACGAAAGAACACCTCAAGCAAGGCGCATGATGACTCTTACTTCATTCACGGCAGGCCGATTGTGGGGGAAAGGCCCAGTGACGGTGAGGAAAGACCCACTGTCAACAGGGGAAGTCCTTTGGATAGCGGGAAAGAGTGTTACCTGGGATCCTTCTCAGAGATCTTGAGGCGAAAACTTGACAGTGTCGGTAGTTGTACTGGCCTCACCTATCAGCGAATCAACGAAACGGGCTTCAGGATGCGCGCAGCAGTAGTTAGCTTAATTGTGGCGACTTTTGCTGGTGGGCTCAGCAATCATAAGATAAGGGCAGGTGCACTCATGGGGATGCTTTCATGAAGGTTCTGTTGTGATGTGTCCGGTGGCTGTCATAAGTGGCATCTGCTAAAAGGTGCAGGTAGTGTCTGTAAACGTTTGAACAGAATGCCCTGTGCATAGCCTACGTCCTATGTCAACGCAGCACATGCTTTCAAAAGTGGTCCAGGCTGGTTACTTCGGCGGTTGAGGACAAGACCTCTCTGGGACACGCTGGCATCTCAGGTGTATCCCTTTCTAGTTTTCTTTCTGGGATAGTGAGAAAAGGGGGGCAGCATGCAAAACACACATAGCAAGGTGCATAGTAACGGCTAATTCAGTTCACAGTGGGCCTGCTTGGAACATGCAAGTATTCCCGAATGTCTTTTTCTGACGTCACAAGCAAAAGACGTAGACATGCACAAGACGGTATTGCCAAGCTTGCACTCAGCATGAGAAGGATACTGGCTACGATCTGTTTACTTGTTGTTGGATTTGTTGTTGTTGTTGTTTGTCGAGTGTCTTGTGTGTTTGTTCGTTTTCAAAGCATTTTTTTATGTGTGATGTAGAACTCACTGTGAAACATACTCATATACTATATCGCACTATTACAGCAGACGCCATGAAAACCTAATTCAGAGGTGTCACATCCGATACAATTTTTCAGTTCGTGAAAGAGGTTATACATCTTTTTTTTCATCTAAGATTTTTACGGAGGAAAGACTTTCAAAGCAGTTTTTAGATGTATTTAGAAAAATTGTTTTCAATAAGATGCGCGTGTAAATGATGTGTGTGTGTGTGCGTGCGTGCGTGTGTGTGTGTGTGTGTGTGTGTGTGTGTGTGTGTGTGTGTGTGTGTTCTACATATTCATGTCGAGAGTGTGACGGGGTGATACTTCTGACATGGCCCTTTATGGTCGGTTGGGCTATAAAATAACATGAACTGAATTGAATCTATGCCAGGTTTGTTATAAATTCACTTGTCTTTTAACACATCATGTATGAAATAATCTGATTAGATTAGACTGATCCACGGCGCAACACCATTGTCTCTCGAGACAGGACGATTTCATCATGAAATGAATTGTTACTATGCACCTTGTGTCGTGCGTTATGTTGTACGTTGCCTTGTTTTCTTGAAACCTTTTTTTTGGCTATCGTGTTGCTCTGTGTTCAGTACCGTCGCAATTTCACTCTACTCACAGCAAGGACCTGGAGTAGGAGGTCGGGTACGGGCGGAGATGGGGAGGGGGGAGGGGGGGAGGAGGGGGGACCTCTGGTGGTCGGGATCAGTCGGAGGGCTGTCACTGACCTCTGCCCAACTAATACATCTCATTATCTGGGCTCGGCACGTGCTCGTTGGAGGGGGCACGATTATAATCGACCCCTCCCCCTGCCTTCCAGATCAACACGGAGCGAAGAGAAGGGGAAGGAAACGGGGCGAAGAGGGTGTGGAAGGTGGCAGTTCTCCAGACATGACACACTGTGAGATGAATACAGGAACAGATTTTGTTTCTTTGATTTTTTTTTTTTTCTAAAACCAGACATCGTGAAAATACAATCATAACGCAAAACCTTCCCCGCACTTGCAAAAGAAGCACACAACACACACACACACACACACACACACACACACACACAAACTTCTTGTTCGCCATTTCGACGATGCAGCTCTTCATTTGAGCAAATTTAGAATGTTCTACGACTACCTTTTAAACATTTTTTTCATGTCTTGGGAATTAAATGTTTTGGAGAAGACAGTTGTTATATGCTGGTTTTCATTTTAGAATAGACTGTGTAGAAGATGTGGATTGTTTTCAAGATATATCCTACAAGAAAAAAATGCCAGACTTTATTCGAAAAGATTTGTTTAAAGAAAAAAGTGTTTATTATGAAAGACCCTCATTTCCGCTTTTTTTTTTTTTTTAACTATTGATAAACCACTCTATAGGTTGAGGTAGTCCACCTAACAAACACATTTTTTCCCGTTTGGGACACCCACAGCCATAATGAGAAAGGTAATTCAAACTTCATATACGTAAATTTAGAGACTACAACCCCCTTCATTTCAGAAAAAAATAGTTCTCCAACAACCCTTTTACACCTTTCTCTACGTCTTGAATTTTTCTTACACACCGTTTTAAAAACGCTGGTATTTTTTTCATTTCGAAATCAACTGCTTACAAGGCAAAAATTCTTTTAAATATATTTGCTACCGTCGGATAAAAAGTGCAGGAGGCTGTATGAAAGATGGTTTAAAATGGGTTTATGAAGAACGACCATGGTTTCCGGGATTTTGTTTTTTGTTGTTTGTTGTTGTTTTGACCCATTGATAAACCACTTTATATGTTAGACCATCACACACACACACACACACACACACACACAACACACACACACACACACACACACACACACACACACACACACGCACGCACGCATTTTCTTCTCGTTTCCACACTTTTTTTTTTTAACCGCCACACACCTCCCCCCCCCCCCCACCCCCCCCCCCACCATCCCCATTTTTCCTTCAAATATCACTTTTAGTCGAAAGAAGGAAACAGGAGACAAAAATAATATATTTGTTCACGCCTACGAATATGGAATGGAAAAAAGGAAAATGGGGAGGAAAAAAATGGAGACAACACAATAAAGCTATAGAATTACTGCTGTAAAAAAAAGGGACAGAATCTGAATGTGCGTGCATAAACGTGTGAGAGAATAGCCATTACAGTTTCCATTTCGCACAGGCATCCACCAAGATGGACTATTTAGAATCTTAAAACACACACACACACACACACACACACACACACACACACACACACAAAGGGGAGCGGGGGTCCTCTAAGTTAATGTTGATTAATTTTGTAACAGAAAAATACTGGTTGTACTTTTATTAGATAAACGTTTTGAAAAAAAAAAGAAAAAAAGAAATAAAAGGAAAAGAAAAAATACCGACAAATTCCGAACGAGCTTTCAGGACTGATAGTTAAAAGAGAATACTAAAATATCGACAGATAATTTACAAAAGAAAATGTCAACATTGCAGCTATTTTCACTGAACTTATGTTATATCCTGATGATCTGCATATGAATTTCTCATGCTACATCAAAGCACAAGCAAAGGACTACAAACTGAAAATGACAAATTAATGAGCAGGATTGTCAATAATGAAGATCAGCGGACTGTCGTGATGAAATATAACTAGAACAGTAACAACAACAACAACAACTACAACAACAACAAGAACAGAGACAACAACAACAGCAATAGCAAGAAGAAGAATGAAGACTATGGTGACGATAATGATGATGATGGTGATGACTACGGTGATCGTGAAAACTACAATAATAACCGTAACAATAACAAGAACAGCAGCAACAACGATGATAATCTAATGATGACGATGATATGGATGATGACGAAGATGATGCTGATGATAATGTTGGTGATGATGATGGGTGATTATGAGGACGACGACAATGATGATGACGGACGATGATAATGACTTTTTCCATTTCAATTCCCATCTTTCTTTCATTTTTTTTAATCCATTTATTCATTTCAATGGAATTCGCTCTGGTTTCTCATGTTCAGAGTCAGTGCAAATATCAACCGACTCCAACTTCTCCCTCGCTCTCTGACTTCATAATTTAGCCACACCGAACACAGTCGTCCTTCCACCAACCAGTTCATCGATCTCCCTTTCCCTCCTAACTCCTCACATCCACATTCTCCTTCCCCCCCCCCCCCCCCACCCCCCACACCCCCCCCCCCCCCCCCCCCCCCCCCCCCCCCCCCCCCTTCTCTTTTCCCCCTCCCCATCAAATGGAAGACCAAGGGGGAAAAAATAAAAAGAGAGGGGACAGCAAGCGCCTGTGATGCTCAGCGTTCTCGCCAATGCGCGATGTCCGATCGCTCCCGCCGCATCCTGTCGCTTTTCCCGCCACTCATCGCGCGCCAAGCGCTCTTCCGGTGTGTGCGTCTGCGCTTCCGAGTAAGCGCGGGAAAGCATTAGTCTTCGATCGAGACCCAGGATAGCGCGTTGCGGATCAGATTTGAATGCTGATGTCGCTCTAGCCCCCGTCGCCAGACGATTGGCCGTGATTTTTTTGCGTGGAAATATAGCGCACAAGATTTTACCAGGGATTCATCCGCGCGAAAACCTGAATGGGCGCTTCCGGTTGGAGCCATTCCTTCGGTGTGAAAGGGTCTTTTTTTTCCCCCCCCCCCCCTTCTCCTTCCCGGGAAGGAAGTCAGCCCCGGACTCTATTGCTGCTCTGCCATTCGGGGTATTGATTTCTGGAGTGGCGGAGGGAGAAAAACAGCGTAATGCGACAAAGTGCCTGCTTTTTTGTGTGGAAGGGAAGGGGGGGAGAGGGGGGGGGGGGGGGGGGGGGGGGGGGGAGAGAGAGAAAAAGCAAAGAAATGGAGACCGGTACGCACTTATGACTTTTCCACGGAAAGCGAAAAATATTCTGGAACGATGAATAGAGCCGGGGTTTGTTCGGCTAATGGGGATTCCACGGATGCAAGTGACTAAGTGCATAGATGGGCACATGAAAGAAGGCGGAGTGACGGATGAAGGAAATGAAGAGTATTCTTTTCTTGTCCTTCTAAACTCGCTCTGTGCGGCCGTTCACAATGTCTTTTCAATCGAGGAAAGTGTATTTGTTATAGAGCTGAAGACAGAAAATTTGAGGGGACTTACATATCACTGAAACAGGCTCTGTGTAAATGTGATACTTGCAAACAATAGTCACGAATCATGCAAAACGCAATACAATTTTATTCTTTGCATGGATGAAATCATAAGGCCATGTCACTTTACATTTGTGAACATTTTACAAATGAAATATTACGTATAATACGCACAATGCGTGTCATTATCTATTTGGCACATTCTCAAATCACTGTTAGAGAGAGAGAGAGAGAGAGAGAGAGAGAGAGAGAGAGTCGCGCTTCATGTTCAGAAGACGAACGGAAAGATGATCGGACACATTGAGATAATAACGTATACGTGACATGCATTTGAATGGCCTACTTTTCGATGTTTTGCTCAAACCTGCCAAAGACTGCATTCCTCATTGTGAAGTACTATCCCTTGTTGAGGCCCCTGACAACAAAAGGTTGTTCGTCCCCGACCTAAAAAATTCCGCTCACCCTTCATGAAACGGATTTCCAAACGCTGACGGACCATAAGGAACCCAGGGCAGTCAGAAGCAAACTGTAACTGAAATATCCCTAATCCGACCCCCCCCCCCCCCCCCCCCCCCCCCCTCTTTCTCCATCCATCACAGGCCAAGCAAGAAATTCATGTGTTCCTCTTTTGTTCTTACAATAATATTTTTTGCAGACAGTCTCTTCGTCCTATTACTCATGTAGATCTTCAAAACTGTGCGAGATGTGGTCACCATATTTTTGGCACCATACCGGTCAACCAAGCTTCCAGAATAATGACAGTGGAATCCTTTGACCCTTTTTTTTTTTTTGAGGCATGGAAGATAAACAACCACAAATGTTGCGTCACAAAGCGAGAATCAAACTCAAAGCAATAATCATCATTCTCAGTTTGTGATCTATAGAATGTATTAAAGGTAAGGGTGATTACGCAGTGCAAACATTGGGTGGAGTGCATGAAGAGAGGAACAGATCACCACACACTGTTTTCCTCATCTCTCTATGGATTTGAATGAATTGAAACATGCACTCCGCCTGTCTTGAACACACTTTGTAACTTACAGATTTGATTTCAAGTGCGCTCCTTATCACACACGCCTTTCAAAGATG
>JADBJO010000461.1:115000-117500 GCA_016801955.1 Conus betulinus | reverse complement strand
ACCGTTCCTCCTTCCTTCTCCACCCCTTCTCTCCCTCCCATCCCGCCAACTTGTCATCTCTCACTCTCTTCTCTCTCGCTCCTGTCTCTGTCTCCGTCTGTCTGTCTGTCAAATAAACGTCTCTTCTCTCTCTCTCTCTCTCTCTCTCTCTCTCTCTCTCTCTCTCTCTCTCTCTCTCTCTCTCTCTCTCTCTCTCTCTGTCTCTCTCTGTCTGTCTGTCTCTGTCTGTCTGTCTCTCTCAATTAAACACAATCTCTCCCGTTTCTTAATGTCTCTCTGTCTCACACACACTGTCTCTGTCAGTCTCTCTCTCTCCACCCACTCTCTCTCTCTCTCTCTCTCTCTCTCTCTCTCTCTCTCTCTCACACAAAACACACACACACACACACGTAACACACACACACACACACACAAAACAGAGAGAGAGAGAGAGAGAGAGAGAGAGAGAGAGAGAGAGAGAGAGAGAGAGAGAGAGAGAGAGGAAAAACACATGCCTCTCCCCTTCCCTCATTCCACTCCCCTCCCTCCCACCCACCCCCAGCCTCCCCACCTTCCCCCACCTCCTCCCCCCGCTCCCCCATCTCTTGTGCATGACGCATTGTGCGTTGCCCTGAAAACGATTCCAGAACATCAGCAGACCGTTTCCTAGTCCTCCTGGTCCGGTGGCAGGCAGGGACAAGAGAAGAAAAAAAAATGCAAACAAGTCTCCTGCCCTTATGAACTCTCCTCTGTCTTGGAAGCCACCGGAAGTGACGTGTCTGACGGCCCTGCAATTGACTTGCACGTGCAGCAAGGGAGACAACGGCGATGGCTTTTAATTACGAACCTTCTGTGCAACAAAGACCAACCCTCACAATGTGACGACTGCTCAACGGGAGATGATTCGCATAAACAAACCTTTTTTATCTGGGGGGGGGGGGGGGGGGGGGGGGGGGGGGGATAAGAGTTACACACGCCTTTAGCGATCAGGGGGGAAAAAAAGCTACCCGGAGAGAGAGAGAAAAAAATATATTGTCAGAGTTGACAAGATGGAGATGCTTTTGTGGCTTGCCGATGAAGTGGTACCGGATCATATTCTCTCTGCAGACAATCAAGTTATTTGAGGGTTGCCCACACAGCAAGAAATAGCCGTGTGGGTTTAAATTTCCCGCTGCATAACTTCTTCCTCTCCGTGAGTGGCCACGAAGTGACCTGTGTAATGAAAGCAAAACACACACACACACACACACACACACACACACACACACACACATACGCCGCTTGCCGACACCGAACGCATGGTGACTCAAAAAAAAAAAAAAGAAGAAAAACAAAAAGCAAAACAGACAAAAACAAACATGACAGGAAAAAGCCATCATTATTCGCTTCCCCTCGTTTACGATTTTGTGTGTTAATTTCCTTTCCCGGTTGTGGTTGATGCTAATTGTCCCAAGGCTTAGAATCGCCAGCTGCTTGTCGTTAGCCATCGGGGGGATTACAGTCTGATGTCTGCAGTAGTGGGCAGATAATAGGGAAAGATGTGCTGTCAGATTGGTGGGGAGTTCAGATAAGCGTGATTTCTTTCAGTGGAGATCCAGAGGCGGAGGGGAAGGAAACGGACGGGCGGGAGGGGGGGGGGGGGGGGGGGTTACAGATGTTCCGGAAGTCCCGCCTCCTACCGCCCACTCGCCCTCTCCTCCAAAAAGGCGATTGGTTAATGCTCTCTCTCTCTCTCTCTCTCTCTCTCTCTCTCTCTCTCTCTCTCTCTCTCAGTTCGTTCGGAAGAGAAGGTTCAGCCTATAATCAAAATCCTCGATCGAATAAGTTTTCTGATCTCTCTCTCTCTCTCTCTCTCTCTCTCTCTCTCTCTCTCTCTCTCTCTCTCTCTCTCTGTCTCTCTGTCTGTCTCTTCTCTCTCTCTCTCTCTCTCTCTCTGTCTCTCTCTCTCTCTCTCTCTGTCTCTCTCTCTCTCTCTCTCTCTCTCTCTCTCTCTCTCTGAAAGGTGTGAGCGCGTTCTCGATCCACAATGTGGCTGACCATCTGAATTTTGAGAGTGACAGTATCAACTGGTACACGGCAAGAAAATCTGTTCGAGGGCGCGGTAAGAACGAGCTACCACTATATCTGGAAATAGGGTTACCTCTTTTTTTTTTCACATCGGAATCTTAACAGATTGTTGTCGAAGTCTGGTGATCATAATGCTGTTTCTGACATTACAGCGTGTGACTGCGTATGTCTTTTTTTTGAATTTGTGTTGGTGAATATTTACCACCTTTTTTTTTCATCCTCATGAAAGAGTTTTCAAGTCTGACATTCGCTTCAATTATCAAGGAAAAACAATAGGAAGAGACCATTTGTGTCATGAAGAAGAATGTGGCGTATTCCATTTTTCACAGAAGTATTATAGTCTTATGTATGTAACGAAAGAGAATTGACCTATTTGCGGTGGGAGATTGGCCTTTAACCGCAGTATTGCGTTTCACGTGCTTTGTTTTCACACACACACACACACACACACACA
>JADBJO010000461.1:100000-102500 GCA_016801955.1 Conus betulinus | reverse complement strand
TCTGTCTGTCTGTCTGTCTGTCTGTCTGTGTGTGTGTGTGTGTCTGTGTGTGTGTGTGTGTGTGTGTGTCTGTCTGTCTGTCTGTGTGTGTGTGTGTGTGTGTGTGTGTGTGAGAGGGGGGGGGGAGGTGAAGAGATGGTATGGAGTAGATCTTTGGGACCTATATTTCCCAGCAGTGAGATCTAAAAGAACTTCCTTCTTTCTTCATTTACTGTTATTCCCCAACTCTACCCCAACACTTCTGAACCCTGTTTGTGCTCCCCCAAACCCATTCTCAAACTTCGTTCGCTTCAGTGAATGATGACCTCTTCATACACAGTGAATGGCGAGAGATCTGATTCAAAATCGATTCATTCACCTTTGCACCAAGCCGTCAGTTTTGCCCCCAGCCAAACACCAATGCACGATCATAGCCCTTCCTCCACCTCTGCCGAGCCATACTCGTCAAGCATTGTGTGTATGTGCCAAATAAAAGTCTTACTTCGTTCTGCTCTTCCTCTCCATAAATCAAACACTACACCATCCTGTTCCCAACTTTCTCAACCCACCACCATCGCTCTTAGCACCATCCACACCCCCACAGCATGACCCCCAATTCTTCCTTCATCACCTCCCTCATCACTACCAGATAAGACGGGTTTTCATCCCGTACCACCAGACCGGAAGGAACTCTTTTCGCTGAAAGTTCGATTCTCACCGACCACTCGCACCTAACGACGTCACACAGGTGGGGGTATGACGGGAAGTGAGGCAACAAAAGCTTTGTGGTCAGGCGTTGGGATAGGGGGTGGTGGAAATGAAGAGGGGAGCAACGGAGTGGATAGTAGAGAGAGGAAGGACCTGAAGGCCAGAGGGGAAATTGGAGGTGGTCGGGATATGACGATCAGAGAGAGAGAGAGAGAGAGAGAGAGAGAGAGAGGTTGGTTTTGGTGGTGTGGGTTGTGTATAGACACAAATGAAGCCCATGCCTACAGGACAGGGAAGCCATATACGAAGAACAGGCTATGGAAGGAATAAAGAGGTGATTGTTACGTGCACTCAATGATCGCTTTCTCCTTTTTAATGCCCTCTCATTCTCTCTCTCTCTCTCTCTCTCTCTCTCTCTCTCTCTCTCTCTCTCTCTCTCTCTCACCACTGATCGATCTCAGTCTACGATCTTTAGAATGAAAACCAGCTGTGCAAAGTATCTGAATGAGCAGTAACCAGCAGATGTGACACTGGAAAAGCCATGGCCAGGATTTTTTAAACCCTTGTGCCTTTTGACATACACACTGATTACTTAGATCAGGAATTTGCCACAGGTTCTTGATTTCAAATGCCTCAAACCTAACTTGCCACTCTACAAGTAAAAAAGAGAAATGGCAATTATTAGATGAAAAAAAGATATAGTCCACAAACTAGATGCACTGACAGCAAAAGTATACTGGAGTAAACACTAGCCACATTTGCAGTCATTCTAAATACAATCTTTGGGATGCATTTGGAGTAAAATAGCTAAACTTGAAAACACCTTCTCTGAAATTGAGACACAAGCAAGACATGGACAACATGCAGAAGAGGACGTGGAGTCTCAAGAAACAGACAAAGGTTGTCTCAGAATTAAAAAAACAAGCATACAAACAGACAAAACAAGAGTTAATGAAAGTCTAGGGAGATCTAAAAACACAATGCCCAAAGTAAAGCAGAATCAGCAAGGTGGAGAAGGGACAAAAGGAATGAAACCTGAGGTTGTTTCTTCAGGCAACCCTTCCAGTTTGCCAGGGAACGTTTTGAGCAGCCAAAAATCCAGGACAGTCACACTACTCATAAAAGGTCTTGAAGAGTATCTCAGGAAAACATATTCCGACCCTCTGAGCAAAGCATCACTGGAAACCCTGGACCTGGTGCAGCCTGCACTATCAGTGAAATTATTCATTGACAAACCACTAACACCAGATGAAATAAAGAAAATGTTAGATTTTTTTAACCAGGGCCAATTGAGTGACTGAACCTAATGGCAAACTCCATCGCAGCATATAATAAGTTCTGACGTTCTTGAGTGGCCCCACAAACTGATAAGTTCAAACTGGAGGATCTTGATTATCAATAACCAATGCATGGTGGCAGATGGAGAGTTCAGTCCCAAAAGAAGGTCAATACGGAAGAGCTTGAAGATCAACGACCAACAGATGACAGCTGGTGGAGTGTATATTTTCTCATGGTATGAGCAGTTCAAACCAATATTACTTTTGAACGCTGAGGAAAAGAATTTCTCTGGCATGGTAACAAGGCTGGCCAGCTACCTCACAGAAGATGAGTATTTAGGGTATCAGTTCATAAGAGGGAAGTCCCGTGAGTGTCTGGCTGTGCAGAACATGCCACGGTGATTAGGGAGGCAGGCAACCCCAAATTACAGGCCAGAGAAAGGGGACCTCGACTTGGTATGGCTGGATCTGGAAAACGCACGTGGATCAAACCCATGCAAAATAATTCATCAGGCTTTAAAATATATCCTAAAGAG
>JADBJO010000461.1:75000-90000 GCA_016801955.1 Conus betulinus | reverse complement strand
CCTCTACAGACTTTTTATGATCCGGCTGTGGAGAATGGATACGGATGCATCCCAGGAGGTCTGGTTCACCTTACTAAGTGAGTTGTCTTTATGGTAAAGCCTACTTGAAAGCTGCTACAATGTCAAATGCTGTACACATGGATGTGTTTCCTGTGGAATCTGGCCATCTAACAGCGATATGTTTGGAGATCATGAGTTAGTTCCATCTTTTTCCCCTGTGACTGTACGAGTGCGTGCGTGCGTGAGCGCGCGCGCGTGCCTACGTGCGCGCGCGCATACATGCGTGCGTGTAGGGGACCTGGATGAATGTGAGAGAGGGGGGAGGATAGAGATCCTCATAGCAAATGTGAGGAGAAAAAGCGAGGTAAACAGTGACCCCACTGAAACAAATGTAGGAAAATTCGACGATGGAAACTCCATTTGTTGAAAATGGTGATTCAGCTGGAGACGGAGATGTCATTAAAAATGCTAGGGGGGCGGGAGATGTTTTGAAAGATAGAGATCCCACACAAAGAAATGGAAAACAAGCAGGAGGCTGAAAGTTTCAAGAAGGAAGTGGAGAAAGAAAAGGAGAATTGAACTCCAAAGAGATAAAAACTAAGGAAAATAGCAGGTCGGAGAAGAGAAAAAAAATTAGAAAAATGAAGCTGAAGTTTGTACCTCAAAATTATCGAGGGAATACTGAGTTCGCATTAAAAACAAATAGAGAAAAACAGGAGCTGTAGAGGTCACTAACCAGTAGACGAGGAGAAAACGGATGGTTAGAGACCTACTAAAAAACTGCGGAAGAATATGAGAGAATAGGAGAGACCACATTAAAAAAGTAAAAAACAGAAACAAAAACAAAACAAAACAAAAAAGGAACGAGAATATGAGATTGAAAGTTGCATTTACAAAAAAAAAAAAAAAAAAAAAAAAAAAAAACGTGGGAGGGGGAGGATAGAAAGTCTGAGACCCGCACTATTCCACACACAGACACACACACACACACACACACACACACACACACACACACACACACACACACACACACACACACACACACACACACACACACACACACACACACACAAGCACACACACACACACACACACACACACACACACACACACACACACACACACACACGCACAAATACAGAGCCGGGCGCCTGCGTGAACAGATGACACGCACTCATGCACACGCACAAACGCGCGCACGCGCGCGCGCGCGCACGCACACGCACACACACACACACACACACACACACACACAACCGCGGAAACCTTTGCTCGCATGTGCACACACACACACACACACACACAAGCGCACACACACACACAACACGCGCGCACACGCGCGCGCGCACGCACACACACACACACACACACACACACACACACACACACACACACACACACACACACACTTTCGCGCGCTATTTAGAAGAACACGCCGGAATGTGAACGGATGGTGAATCCGCCCTTCAATCCGGACTGCACCAAAACATAAGGAAAGCAGAAGAAGAAGAAGAAGAAGCAGAAGAAGAAGAAGAAGAAGAAGAAGAAGAAGAAGAAGAAGAACACAACAACAAGAAGAAGAAGAAGAAGAAGAAGAAGAAAGAAAGGTGGAGAACAGGCGGGGAGGGGAGGGTGTGTATATGTCACTGTAAGATAGGGGGAAAAATGGGTCGGTAGGTAAGCTTCCTTTGATCATTTCAACCTTTTTTCTCTCCAGATTAAGGAATGGTCGATTGGGAGTGAAAGCGAGGCGAAAATATTAACGTTGATATCACTAGAATGTATTCAGTGAACACACATGGCTTCGTATGCAGTTATGAAATCGTAACCAGCTTCACTATGTTCAAGTGCAATTGATCATTTGCAATAATGATACTGAAGGGTTATAAATCCATCCTTTGTTGGGGTCTACACAATGGATCCTCACCAAAAACTTACTGATTCATCCTCGGGCTAGATTCCGTCTTTCCACCAGGTTTTATTCTAGTCGATTCAGTAGTTTTGATGTCATCTTGCTGACAGACAGACAAACGAACAAACAAACAAACACAAATAAACACGTGGGTGAAAATATAACCCCGTTGGCGAGGATAATGTGTGTATGCCAGGAACTGCGCAATATCGACGCAAAATTCTTTTATATGCGGTAACCTGCACCTTACACAAAGAGACCTCAGTTACTCGTCTCCTCCGAAAGGACTAGCACCCAGGACTTTTACAATTCAAGATTTCACGGAGACAGGAGGAAGAGAGAGGAGAACACTGCACGGGCGTGATTCGAACCCGGAGTCTGCGATTTTCTTGCTTCTTAAGCGGGTGCATTAATCACCAGACACACACACCAGTGCAGAAGGCTGTACTGGTACTGGAACGGGGATTCCTCGGGTGAAAAGTCTGTGGTATTAATCGCTGAGCTACATCATTCGTCACTCCCGTTTCCACAGGAAGCACACCATGAAGCTGTTCAGCGAAGTCGTCAGTAATTTTTTTTTTTTTTTGTGGATATAAACAAACACACAACATGATTCCTTCAACTTTTTTAATGTGTGTAGAAGTCGATATCTTGTTTTGTTTGTTTGCTTTTACTCTTTGTTTGTGTGTTTGTTGTTGTTCTTTTCTTTGTTTGTTTGTTGTTATTGTTCATATGCACATAATGATACATGCTATAGGTGGTTCCTAGCAGTTGCACATCAGTGCGAGGAGCAGGACTGGCTGGATTAACCTAGCTGAAGCAAAGGTAGGGTCGCGGGTGTGAGTTTTAAGACCTGGAATCGAACATCAGGTAGATCATAGAAGGTGGTTACAGCATTTACAGAATATGAGTGAAGTCACCCATAACAATCCTCAAGATAATGCATAGAATACTTGATGGGCCTATTCCATGAGAACGTATGTTTGGTTTTACTCTGGTTTTATTTTAAGACCACGCCTCGCCGTAAAACGCTTGCATAGATCATCACAGCATTCTGATGCATACTCCCAACTGCGGTGTGTAACCGTAAAAACCAAGTCAGCGGCTTGAGCGGGAGTGGCGCGAGAAGCAGGGGCCGGCCACTGGGGAGGAAAAGACTGAGAGTTTCCTGTAATTTCCTCCCTTGTCATGTTCCGCGCACGCGCAAACGACAGGAAGCATCGATCGCATGGGGCATGACGGGTACTTTTCATGTTGCCGACAAAAGAGCTGTAACAAGAGTGGTAAATTTCATAATATCGATTAGCCCTTTAGCGCGCAGGGGCGGGCGGGCCAGGGTGGGGTTAAGATGGTGGAAAAGAAGGGGGGCGGAGGGGGGGGGGGTGTGTGGAGAGAGTAAGTGAAAAATGTGAACCCTAGAATAAAACAACAAAATGAAACAGCACACACACACACACACACACACACACACACAAAGAAGAAACGGCCACCTTTTCCTCTTCTCACCGTTGATATGCGGACAAGAAGTTCCACTCCTGAAAGGGCGGGAGGGGTGGGGGTGGGGGGGGGGGGGGGGGGGAGGGGGAGGAAAAATTAAGCCCAACTCACACGCGGGAAAGGAAGCGGAAGGCAACTTTTCTCTCTCTCTCTCTCTCTCTCTCTCTCTCTCTCTCTCTCTCTCTTCACTTTTTATTTCTTCAAACTTCGAAAGCGGCTTGTGGTGGGACGGGGGCGAAATGTTTGTGCTGTTGGCTCACAAAGGCTCCCTCCGTTTCCTCTAATGAAACGTACGGCGGCAGTAGATGTTAGCCACTGACACAGAACCGGCCCTTTCCGTCAAGCGCCGGCCGCTCAGAAAAGAGCAATAGTGAAGTTTCGTGTCGTGGCGATTTCTGTTCGATTTTGTTTCGCTCCTTCCCTTGCATCACTCCCGCATACACCGGTAAAGGGAGAGAAAAAAAAAAGAATAATAAGGGGGGGGGGGTGGAGGGGAGAGAAAAACAGGAAAAGGGAGAAGAAGAAGAAAAAAAAAAAAGAGGGGAAGGGGAATTTGAGTGGTATGGCCGGTACAGCGATGGAAAATATTCTCTTTTCATAATCTGTCCACTCTCTCGCTACCCCCACCCCCACTCTCACTTTCTCTCCCCCCCCCCCCCCCCCCCCCCCCCCCCTCCCACATCGATCTTGGAAGAATAAACAAGATTCAGATCGGAGAAGGGACGTGTGTGTGTGTGTGTGTGTGTGTGTGTGTGTGTGTGTGTGTGTGTGCATGCATGCGCGCGCGTGCGGGCGGCGCGCGCGCGTGCGTGTGGGCGCGTGTGTGTGTGTGTGTGTGTGTGTGTGTGTGTGTGTGTGTGTGTGAGAGAGAGAGAGAGAGAGAGAGAGAGAGAGAGAGAGAAAATTCAACCCTCTGTTTACTTTGGCATTAATGGCTACACACTACCTTTTTTTCCCCCCTGAATAACACGACGCTTCGTTGTTCAGTCCCAACTGCTGACGATGCGTTTCTCACGGTATTCTTTGTATCCTTTTTTTTAGTCAATTTTTTTCCCACCATAACATTATTTTCCTTCCTATTTTTTCAACGTTTAAAAAATCTTTTGTTTCTCATCGTTCAAGTTCGCGACATTTTTTTTTTTCTTTTGCGTACAGATCACACTCACTGGAGTTCTAAGTTCTTGAGAGAGAGAGAGAGAGAGAGAGAGAGAGAGAGAGAGAGAGAGAGAGAGAGAGAGAGAGAGAGAGAGCTTTTTCATGTACGAAAACGGAATAGCTCAGTAGGTAGAGCATCGGACTCGTAATCTTGGGGTTGCGGTTCGAATCTCTCCGCCGGCCGGGCCGTTTCGGTACACGGGGATTTTTCCCTCGGAGTTAACATTAGTTCTGACTCCATTCCCAATACAGTCCTTCTATGAGACTATAAACCGAGGTTCCGTGTGTGAACGCATCCACATCTTGCACACACGTAAAATCCCATCACCAACTTCCGGAAGAGAAGGCCAGTCTGGCCGCTGGTATTGATGACACGTTACACATAGCATGCGCCTTCCCCGAAGTTGGAGTATGGCTGCCTTAATGGCGGGATAAAAAAAAAAAACGGTCATACACACGCAAGTGTCAGAATCTTCAACTCGAAGAAGGTGGACACTCATCGAAAGAAGAACCATGTAATTTTTATCAAATGTTTGCTAACACAGGTGGAAATACACAGGGGAGGGGGGGGGGGGGGTGGGTTGATGAGGCTACAGAAATAAAGGCTTTGCATGAAATCGTGACATAAAAAGCTTCTACCCCTGTTACCTATACTTAAGAGGGTCCTGTAGTTAAATGGTTGAAGCAGTGGCCTGGGAGCCGATGGTCGTGGGTTCAAACCACTTGAAGTGGGTCGAATTTCTGCAGCTTGAAACCTTTAAATGTCCACCCAGCTGTAAATAGGTTCTTGAATCAGACCAGGGAATATAAAGAGGCTGAAGAAGAGGGATGGCTTTTGCCTCTCGCTATCAAGCTGTGCCCCAGACATGGGCAAACCAGTTAAGAAGAAAAAGAAACACCCGAAGGTGCTGGGGAGGACCCAGAGAAGCACTGTCTTCACCTGCCTTTGGAGCAGTCCTGTACCACCCTTGGATGCCTGCGCTGTGTTGACGATTGGTACAGGCACGCGCAGAACTCTCCATTAAGGCATCAAGGGACATAACTGCTCCAGAACAGAGGTAAATCAGACTACAGGATGCAACTCATAACAGCCTTAAAGTAGCGTCCCCATGGGCGTACCAGCCCGTATTTCATGACTGCAGCGCCCACCGGTGAAAAACACCACCCCCAGCTGTCGAACACACCCCACAGACCCAACCACCCCCCTGCCCACTCTACTACCGTTAAGGCCATAGGCCATGCAACTTTGACCTTTCAACCCTGAAAATAGTTAGAGAGACAGCTATACACGTATATTTATAATATCATTCTAATATTTCGCTCTGGGTGGGTATGAACGAGAAGCCTGAATGTAAGTCTAATTCATTCTAAACCACTGGGACTTGTGTATGTGTTCCTGTTACTCTGTGTCACACGCCTCTGTGTCCCTATGTCAAAATGACACAATGCATTATGCTTCGCCAAATATATATCTACCCTACACCTGTGCCTCAAAGTCTGTGTGCTCCATGTTTGTGTGTGTCTCAGTGTGTCTGTGTGCTCCAGGTATGTACATGTGTGTCTTCATGTATATATGTATGTATGTATGTCCCTATGTCTGTGTGTCTCCACGTATACATGTTTCTCTGTCTATGTGTGTCTTCAGGTCTGCATGCTGTCATGTCTGCTATGTTCCATGCCTGTATGTCCGCACGTCTGTGTGCCTCCATGTCATGTGTGTCTCCATGACTATCTCCGTGTCTGTATGTCCCTATGTTTCTGTTTCTCCATGTGTGTGTCTCCGAATCTATGTGGTTCCATGTCTGTGCGTCTCAATGTCTATGTGTCTTCATGTCTGTGTGTCCCGTGTCTATGTTTTCCACGTCTATTCTGTGTCTCCCCGCATTGAAGTGTGTCCCATGTTTTTTGTGTGTATTTTTATGTCCTTGTGCCTGCGCGTCTACTAGCCCGTATGTCTGTTTGTCTCCCATATCTGTGTGACCTATGTCCACATGTCTCCATGTCTATGCGTACCCATTGTCTATGTACACCATCTTTGTATGCCAATCTCTATATGTCCTCAAGTCTCTATGTCCTTTGGCTGTGTGTCCAATGTCTGTATGTTCCCATTCTGTGTGTCCCTTTTATGTGTGGTCCTTGTCAGTATGTCCTTTTCATGTGTTTCTCCTGTTTCATATGTCCCCATGTCTATGTGTTCCCGATGACTGAGTGTTCCTTTTTCTTTGTGTTCCTCATCTTTGTGTCTATTACTCTGTGTCTCCGTGTTCATACATCCCCATTTCTCCATGTCCTTCGGCTGTGTATCTTCATGACTGCTTGTGTCCACGTCTCTGTGTCGCTTGGCTGCGTATCTCCTTGTCTGTATGCCCCCATTTTTGTACCCCCAGTTCTTAAAGAACAGGGAGTACTTTACAATGGGAACGAAGAAATGCTCTGTGCGTGCGTGCGTGCGTGCGTGCGTGTGTGTGTGTGTGTGTGTGTGTGTCCGTCCGTGGTCAAAATGTGTTCCACTCGCTCCACAAAAAACTACTTGGCCGATCTCTCTGAAAATTTGTAGGCATTTTCATTATGGGTCACGGATGATACCCGATGTTTAGTTTACCGTTGTAGCCATTACTAACGGCTGTAACGGCCCATAAGGGTTTTTCTTCTTTATGGAATATCTCAAAAAGCATTTGGCCCAATTTTCTGAAAATTTGAGGGTACGTTCATTATGGGTCACGGATGATGCCCGATGTTTTAGTTTGCCGTTATATCCGTTACTAACGGCTATAATGGCCAATCACGGTTTTCTTCTTTATTTATGGAAAAGCGTAGAAAGAGCTTGGCCGATCTTTCTGAAAATTTGTAGGTATGTTCATTATGGGTCACAGATGATGGCCGATGTTTACCACAATAGCCGTTACTAACGGCTATAACGGCCCTAAACAGTTTTTTCCTCTGTACGGAATATCTCACGCGTATTCAAGATAAACTGGGAGTACGTGTATGCTTTGCACCTTGTTTTATATTCTTTTGCTGTGTATCTCAATGTCTAAACGTCTGCATGTCTCTCTGTCCCTCGCCTGTGTGTCTCCATGTGTAAAAGGCTGCATGTCTCTGTGTATCTTAGCTGTGTGTCTCCATGTCTGTGTGTCTAAATATCTGCTGTCTTTTAACTATGTGCCTCCATGTCTATGAGTCAGCGTGTCTATAGGTACCTTGGCATGTGTCCCCCATGTCTATATGACCCACGTCTCTGCGTCCCTTGGCCATATGTGTCCATGTCTATATGTCTACATGTCTACATGTCCCTTAGCTATGCTCCTGCATGACTATATGTTCCCATGACTCTAAGTTCCTTTGCAGTGTCCCCACATGTCCATATGTCCCATATCTCTCTGTCCCGTGGTTGTGTATCTCCATGTTTGTACGTCTGCGTGTCTCTCTGACCCTGGCTGTGTATCTCCATGACAACATGTTCCCCTTGTTTTTGCGTCCCTTCTTTCGTTTCTCGGTTAGGATCCGCAGGTTCACCATCGATGAGATGTTTGCATTTTTTATCTTACCATTGAGGAAGCCACACTGCGTCTTCGGGGAGGATGTCCAAGCACAAGCGTGTGCGTGTTTTGTTTTTGTGTCATCTATAACATCAAGACACGGTAGCCCTTTTTTTCTCCGAAAGGTGATATGTACACTAAAAGCTTCTTCTTCTTCTTCTTCTTCTTGGGTTAAATTCTCATTTGAAGGGCCAAAAGGTGATTGGGGTCTACACAGACGTGAACTCCGAAGAGTAAATATCTTCCAGCATGGTGTTTTGAGTGCGAATCGAACTAAGACCTTGGAACAAGAGTCTGACGTCGGACCCAATAGGCCAGCCAGGCTCCAACCGATTATACATGTGATTTCTTTATATCGGTCTGCGTGTTTTGAGTGAAAATGTTCATGTTCTTTTTTTTTTTCTAAAAAGCTAAGCTAGTCTAGAATTAATGTTAATTTGAGTTTGTTCATTTCTCCCTATGTTGATGCTGGATACATGTTTTCAGTTGGGATATATGAGAAAGCATGCAACTTCCTTTGGGGGAGGGGAGGGGGAGGAGTAGGGAGAGGGGGATTTCCTTGTTTGCAGATGTGCTATGTGAGTGGGTACCATAAGCATGTCTCGTTTGGAAGCATGCGCCTTCAGCTGTTTTGCTGCGGGAATAAAGATAAAGTTCCGATTACCTACATAAATTTTCATTCTAAAAGTTCCCTCGTGAGAATGTACACGTATACATGTCTTTTCCTTCTCTACCCATCTTTTAACAAGATATAGGTTAAGCACTATGTGACATACCGACACTGAATCCGGTGATTATAACCCTATTCAAATAGAGAACATCTTAAGGCTGGAATTCGATGGATGAAACAGGATGACAACAGATGTACCAAACTAGAAAAAAAAAGAAGAAGAAGAAAAGAAAGAAAGGAAGGAAGGAAGAAGAAAAGAAGAAAAAAAAAAAAAAGAAAAGAGTTCTTAATTAACCTGTGTACCCGAACAAAGAAATATATAACAAAACAGGGGCCTATACGTTCACGAAAACTTCTATATCGCTGACAAGGTCAGATGTCTGGTAATACCTCCTCGCCTCCTTCTCCACACTAGTCATTCTCAGAAGAGAAAAAAATGATGCTTGCGGTGGTGCTCCTATAGGTCTACCCTTCATCAGCATTTTTTTTTTTTTTTTCTTCTTCTTCTTTCTCTTCTTCGAAGGAATCAAGAATGACAAAAGACATCCCTAAAAGTCTCCTTTGCCTCTGGAGGGTCGGTTTGTTACGGTTCTTTGATTCGAAATTGACGCCGGCAGCAATCCAATTCCAGACACAGTCCAATGACGCAGGTTGGGTATGTGTGTGGAAGAAGTGGGTGGGGGAGGGGAAGGGAGGATGGAGAAGGGGATGTTGTCCGGGGAGGAGATGCGGGGGTTGGGGGGAAGCGCCGGAGGGGGGGCAGGGGATGGAGGAGAAGGGGTTAAAAGCAAAAGCAGGCTATTTGTGTAATTAATCAACCCGCTGTTGCGGTGGAAGGAGGAGGAAGAGAAGGCGACCATTTCCATCCCTCACCCTGGGGCTGGCTGCGCTACATGCCTCCTACCTCCTGCCTCCTACCCCCTGGTTAGGGTGGAAAGGTGAGAAGCCCACGGGGGGTGGGGGGGGGGGGGGGGGGGGGGGAAGGGGGGGTGGTGGGTGGGAGGTGGTAGGGAGGGGAAGTGCAAGGGGATGATGCTTGGTTTAACGGTTTTTCCCACGCTTGGAGGGGAGGTTCTGGAACAATGCCGCTGTCCTTCCGGCCCGTGGCGCCTGCAGAAAGTGTGACGTTTCAATGCCAGTGAAAGGACTACTTCTCTTTCGCATTTCGAGCACCGGCGCAACCACGCCACCACCACCACCCCGCCCCCCCCCCCCTCCACCCCAACTCCCACAACCCTCTCCTCCTTCCCTCCCCCGTCCCCATCCTTCCTTCGCATTCTGCGTGCACCTGTGTGTGTGTGTGTGTGTGTGTGTGTGTGTGTGTGTGTGTGTGTGTGTGTGTGCGTGCGTGCGTGCGTGCGTATATATATATATATATGTGTGTGTGTGTGTGTGTGTGTGTGTGTGTGTGTGTGTGTGTGTGTGTGTGTGTATGGGCGAGCGCGGTACAGGGTAGCGGTCAAGATGGGGGGTGGGGGTGGAGGTATGGGCATGGTTGAAAGGCAGGTATGGAGGAAGGGTGAGGAGGTGAAGGGCGGGAGGTGCGGGTGGAGAAGGGAGGTAAACAAGGAGGTGGCAGTCTGTCGGATATTATTAGGAGAAGAGTCTTTAGATGCGGATGACGAGAAGTAATTGTTGCCCTGTCTGAATGAACCTGTAATGGGAAATAAATGTTTTAAAAAGACTAAACAAGAAAAATCATTTGTAGATTAAATAAATACATAGATTGATAAATAAATGAGTGATGAAAAAAAAAATTTTTTTAAATGAATAAATGATAGATAAACAAACAAAAGTCTATACCTTCACAAGCAGTCAATGATGAACTTAACCATAAGAAAAAGAGTAAGTGTTGGACTGTTTCGTTTGTTTGTGTCCTTTGTTGCTGTTTAATCTTGGTGATGAGAGTAAACAAGTAAACAAGACCAATGCAATCCCCCCCCCCCCCCCCCCCCCCTCCCAATTCATTGCACTTTCATTCGTGAGCTGAAAGTTTTAACATTCATATAACAAGACAACACAGGCATGTGTTTAGGGGTTGGGGTACAGGGGACTCTCGCCCTCTCACGCCCTTCCACGACCCTTCATTAAGCCTCGATTTCTTATAATAGTGAAAAAAACCCAAAAGCCCCAATCCACTTGAAAAAAAAAAAAAGAAAACGAAAAGTAAAAAACGTCATACTGTAGCTGCAAGAAACGTCATCATCAAAAACCCTCCAGACGCTGTTATGTTTTAGTTTAGGAGTATCTCACAGGGAGGAAGTCCCACATCAGGACCGTCGGAAAATTTTGGCATCTTCTGTGGATGGCTTACAGCATCAATATCACCAGAAAGATCTTGGAAGTCCTGGTGATCTCAATAAGACGACATTCTGTGTCAAGGCCATTAGAAAGAAAATGGTAGTCTTCCTGCGGATCACGAAGAGACGAGATCCTACGTCAAATTACTGAAAAGAAATGGGTAATCCTGGCAATCAAGCTGGTATGACACCTTTTGTCAAGATCGCTGAAAAAAAAATGGGGGCGTCCAAGTATTTGAAAGAAATGGAGGGGGCCGGAACAGCTCAGTTGGTAGTGCGCCGGACTCGTGATCTTGGGGTTGCAGGTTCGAATTTCGGTACAGGGGAATTTTTCCCTCGGAGTTAACATTGGTTCTGACTCCATTCCCAATACAGTCCTTCTGAGACTATAAACCGAGGTTCCGTGTGTGAACGCATGCACAACATCTTGCACACACGTAAAATCCCATCACCAAGTTTCGGAGTAGAATGCCAGTTTGTCTGTTGGTATGGATGACACGTTACACATAGCACGCACCTTCCCCGAAGATGGAGTATGGCTGCCTTAATGGCGGGATTAAATAAACAGTCATACACACAAACCACCAATGCCTGTCTATACAGACAGCGTCCGCAGGAGTATCAGCCTGCGTACGCAGAAAGAAAGGAAGAAAAGAAGAGAAAGAAATGGAGAAGTTCCGGGATCTCCAGAGGACGACATCATATGTCAAGACCACTGGAAAGAAATGGGGAAATCCTGGGGATTACAAGATGACGACACCCTACGTCAAGATCACTGGAAAGACATGGGGAAATCCTGGGGATTACAAGATAACGACATCCTACATCAAGATCACTAGAAAGAAAGGGAAAGTCCCGGGAATCATGGGAATCATCTGGCGCAACAGTCAACGTCAAGACCACTGCAAAGAAATCGCAAATCCCGGGGGATCAGCAGACGACGACACCCTACATCCTACATCAAGACCACAAGAAAGAGATGGGAAAGTCCTGGGGATCAGCTGGTCACGACATTCTATTCCAAGACCACTGGAGAGAAATGGGGAAGTCCTGAGGACTACCTGGGGATGACATTCTACGTCAAACTACTTGAAAGAAATGTTGAAGTTCGGAGGATCACCCGAAGACGATATCTTATGTCACGACAACTAAGAAGAAATCAGAAAGTCCTTGGGATCAACAGAGGAAACCAATTTTACGTCCAAACCATCAGATAGAAATCGGGAAGTCTTGGTGATATCCAGGGGACGAATTTTTATATTAAAGACACCGGAACGAAATGGGAAAACACAGAAGATTGCCATGGGTAATCATCCTACGTCTGGAAAAGAAATGGGCATGTCCATGTCCTGGAAATGACCAGGGGTCGACATCCTCCCTGAAGACTTCTGGAAAGAAACGGGGAAGTTTTGGGCATTTCTTGGGTATGACATTCTGAGTCAAGACCATCAGAAAGAAATGGGGAAATCTTGGAGCTTCACAGGAAATAGTGTTCCACATCAAGGATATCGGAAAGAGCTGGTGACGTGCTGAGGATTTCCTCGTTCAGACCACCAAAACAACGTGAGAATGTTCTGGAGATCCCCTGGAAGAGACAATTTAAAAACGGGGACCACCGGAAATACCTGGGAAAGTCCTGAAAATTTCTTGGGGAATGACGTCCTACAACAAGATTATTGGAAATTCCTGTGGAAGTCTCGCGGATCTTCATGGAATGATGCCTTACATCAAGAAAACCGACAGGTCTGAGAGAGTCCTGAGGATCCTCTGTCGATATGTTCTTATTCAAGACCACTGGAGGATCTCGAGAGCCTTGAGAGTCTCCTGGGTATGATAGTTTATGTCATGACCACTAGAAAGGTTGCAGTCTTCAAGATCACCTCGGGCCATGCCACTATGAATACACGGGAGACCTGAGGAGTCCTAAACATCCTCTTGGAACAACGGCTTACATCGAGACCTCAACAAAGAGCTGTTGAAGTCCACAAGATCTCCAAAAGACAAGGTCCTGTATCAAGACCATACAAGACACATAGGAAACCTGAAGATCCTCTGGGATCAACAGATTACATCAGGACCACCAAAAAGATCCGAATATATCCTGATGATGAAGTCTTACGTCAAGACCACCGGAAGCCATAAGTATATTTAATGGACGAAATCCCACGCCATGGTAACTTTAAAGACTTGGAGAGAACTGGGATCTTCAGAGACGACATTCTGTCTCAAGATCAAAGATCTGGGATGTCTTGAGAATCATTTGGAGACGACGGCTTACATTAAGACTACCCGACTGACTATCTGAGTAGGACTCATCCTCAAATGAAGAAGAAGAAGAAGAAGAAGAAGAAGAAGAAGAAGAAGAGTGTAGGCTCTGCTTTCATAATGATCTATTGATTCGTGTTTACGGGAAGCGCATAGGGAAATGGGTGGAATTATTCATTTCAAAACAATCTTGATCATGATGAATGGGATGGGGGTGCGGGTAGGTGGGAGGATATGTTGATGTGTTGATCTGATTTCAAGGCCACAACCACAAGCATAAAATACTAACTATCACCGTTACTCGAAAAGGATCAATATTTAAACATCCATCACCGCTACTACAACAAATAGCCATCGTCATTACCACCACCAGCATTTCAAACTTTCATTACTACCACCCACGACTGTAAACCATCATAACCACCACCACCACTACCACATCAAAATTCCATCACCGCCATCCACGACCATAAACCGTTATGATTACCACACCACCACCACCACCAACCACCACCACATCAAAACTCCATCACCGCCACCCACAACCATAACCATCACCATGATCAGAATCAGCTCTTGAAGCCAGTTCATGCTCGATGGATCTGTTGTCGCTTCACTGACAGACAAACACAGCTTCTGCCTGGGCTCTAGATTCAGACTTCCATTTGTTACATGTCTGTATATTTTCTGAATCTGAACGGACGAAAAGAGTTAAATTGCAGACACGGAAATCAGACACACTTTGTACATCTGATCGGCAAATATTGGTCCCTTCTTATTACAGTCTTATTTTCTTTGGCCACCAACTATCCTGTCCAGTTTTCTTTTATTTTGACTTTTCTCCCCTCTCCCCCCCCCCCCCCCCCCCCCCCTCCCCTTCCTCCACGCACCCTTCTTCTTCCATTTTCAAAGCCTTTATCACCACGCCGTCAGCACAAACGGAGCAACTGACGGTTATACAATTTCGGGGAACAGAATACAGAATTCGGGCAAACACACTCAACCCAGAAAACGCCAGGAGCCTCTGCCAACTGTTCTGGAGAAGGGCAGCCAGAGGTTGAAGAAAACCGAGAAGGAAAGAAAGAAAAAGAAAAAGAAAGAAATGGAAGGGGTGAGAAAGAAAGGCGATGGAAAGGAGGGGGTGGGGAGCGAGGAGAGGGAGGGGGCGCGGGTGTGGAGGAGCGGGAGACACCTTGCATGAAAGGGAAGTTAGTGAACAAACACGAAGGGAAGCAACTCCACAAAGGGAAGCAACTCTCCGGTCATTATTCGCCGATCTCCGGCACTCCATCATCCCGGGCCCGGTCTGGGACATGATGACGCACATCCGGTGCCGGGGAATGCTGGGAGGGGAGATGACGTGTTTGCCTCGGCCGCCACTTTTAAGACGGGGCGATTTTCAACGCCACTTTTCGGTGTCGGGGCAAACAGGAGACTTTGACAAGATAAAACGACTTGATAATCTCCCTCCATTCCTTCCCCTTTCCTTCCCCCATCCCCCCTGTCCCTCCCACACTTCTCTATCTCTTTCTCTCTACCCTTTATTTTTCCGTCCCTCCGAACCCAACTCTCTGTCTCTCTGTCTCTTTCTGTCCATCTCCGTCTGTCTGTCTGTCTGTCTGTCTGTCTCTCTCTCTCTCTCTCTCTCTCTCTCTCTCTCTC
>JADBJO010000461.1:67500-72500 GCA_016801955.1 Conus betulinus | reverse complement strand
GGAACGGAACCTTCTCTCCATCACCGGTCGCTGGTACTGAAGCCTACCAGGGCCAAGGGGGCACCCCAGTATTGAACCTGCACCTCGTTGTCTCGTCCCCACTTCTGATGATCGTGGATATCAATGCCTGTGTCGAGACAAACGTCTTCCCCGAGGCACTTTGTTTCATCAACTTTCGTTTTGACTACTTTCGTTTTGACTACTTTCGTTTTGACAACTTTCGATTCGTCTACAGTTAGTATTTTCCTACTACGAGTTGACTGGTGAATTTCGCCGTGTGTGTGTGTGTGTGTGTGTGTGTGTGTGTGTGTGTGTGTGTGTGTGTGTGTGTGTGTGTGTGTGCACGCGCCTGTGTGTGTGTGCGTGCGTGCCTGCCTGCCTGCGTGCGCGGGCGCGCGCGCGCGCGCGCGCGTGTGTGTTTGTGTGTGTGTGTGTGCGTGCGTGCGTGCGTGCGTGCGTGCGTGCGTGCTTACGTGCGTGAATGTGCGTGTGTGTATGTGTGACTGTGTGTGTGTGCGTGCTTGTGTGTGCGCGTGCGTGCGTGCGTGCGTGCGTGTGTGTGCATGCGTACGTGCACGTGCGTGCGCGCGCGCGTTTGTGTGTGGCTATGATGCGTATTCAAAGGTCAGTTCACTTGGTTTCCTAATTTTCAATTTGATTTTTTTTTAAGTCTAACAAAAATGCAGTTATTTGAAAACAAAGCATCGCCATTGCGTTTTGAATTGGGATTGTCCACTTTTTGTTTCAAGTCTATGAATGAAAAGACTCTAAACTCTCCACCCTGTCATGTAATTTATGAATGATGGTAGACTATCACTTTTCGACAAACGAACAAACAGCATTCACAGTACGAGCTTGCACGGTGAAATATTTTGGAATCATCTTCAATCAGATAATAGAACACAGCCGTGGAAGCAGTGTGATCTCTTTGCCAAACACCAAAAAGAAAGAAAGAAAGAAAGATCAAGAACAAGAACAAGAAGAAAAAAAAAAGTATGTACATGAACAGGTTTCTTACATTCACTGAACATCAACTTTGTATATTACGCCGTTAAATAGATAAAAAAAAAAACCCGTCCCGTTAGCGAAACGACAGCAGACAAGACTTAACTGGCGGGTAGGATTAACGCCGCTAAAATCGATAGGGACGGGCAAAACGACTGTAGGTAAAACAGTAGGTATCCCTTCTATGGTCCACTCATCATCAACCCAGTTAGCCACCTTCATTTCTTTTTAGAACCCATAACGCAGTCATGTGTTTGTTCTCCCTGCTTTATAGAGAAACGACACAGTGTTGATTAGAATAAAGAAACAGTAAAACAAAGAAAGAAAGACTTAGCGTTCCCTCTTCCTCTCACAATGTACCCCTGTTGGTCATGCTTCTCGACTTGATTTTACATCCTCCCCTCCTTCCCACTCCACTCTGAAACAATCTCCCAGACTTGGAAACACCCATCTCCCCCCCCCCCCCCCTTACCCGGTCCTCCTGGTCGAATTGATCTGACCCTGTTGTCCGCTGGTCCAAACCTCTTCAAGTTCTGTCCTTGGGTCTGGGAGAAATCGAAGAACATACGTGGGTGCACCAACATTTTAAGGTGTTTTACACTCACGCGCGCGCATTCACCCACCCACCCAGCCTTTCACACACACACATACGGGCACGTGCACACAAACACACACACCTACAACACACACACACACACACACACACACACACACACACACACACACACACACACACACACACACTCACTCACTCACTCACTCACACTCACACAACACACACACACACACACACACACACACACACACACACACACACACACACACACACACACACACACACACACACACACACACACTCACTCACTCACACTCACTCACACTCAGACACGAGAGAGAGAGAGAGAGAGAGAGAGAGAGAGAGAGAGAGAGAGAGAGAGGCAGACAAACAGACAGACAGACAGCCAGGCAGATAGACAGACCGCAAGACAGATAGGGAGATCGAACTGACCTGCAATTCCTCGCTATCGTGTAGGACAGTAATAACACTCATATTACACCCATAACATTTTCGGCAAGACGAGAACACACACAGTAAAAAAAAAAAAAAAGAAAGAAAGAAAAGAAAAGAAATAGAGAGAGAGAGAAAAAAAAGACGGAAGAAAAAGGAAGAAGAAGGCAACGAGGCCGAAGCGACACTCTCTCTATCCCATCATGCCCCACCCAGCGCCATGCATCATCATACGCTTTGTCGACTTGCGATGGCCAATCATCGTTTTGCGCCTGGCACCGGAAGAACGCCGCGAAATTCAGAACGGAAGTAAAAAATGGGACTGGGGGGGGGGGGGGGGGGGGGGGGGGGGGGGAGGGGGGGGGGGGAAGGGGGGGGCGGAGGTGAGGGGGGTAGACTGGTGGGGTAGAGGGCGTGGGGAAGATGGTGGAGGTGGCGGTGGGAGGTTGGGGGTGGGGAGGAAGGGAGGGGGGCGAGGTTTGGGGTCGTTGCATTTCACAGCCAAGATGAAGCAACGTGGCGGGTGTAGTCATGCGAAGAGGCAAGGGAAAGCGGATAATGTAAGTAGGGCTGATGTAATGGCGATGATGGGTGGGTGATAAATGGGTGGATGATGCATGGATGGATGAATGAATTGTGGATGGATGGACTGGTAAACGTGCGGGCACCGGATGAATAAGGGATGGGTGGATGGATGGATGGATGGATGGGTGGATAGATGGATAGATGGATAGGTGACTGATAGATATTTGAGTATATGGGTGATGGATGGACAGTGATGCGCACGGACAATGGATGCATAATGAAAGATGAATAAATGTGTTGATGATGGATGGATGGATAAAATGAATGGATGAAAAGATGGATGGGTGATTGATAAATGGATGAATGTATGGACGTTGGCCCCTTTGTCAGCTGTGGTCAAACGGCAAGCCATCCACAGCACGGGGCTAGCCAAGCTGAATTTCCTTTCCCCTGATTTGACAGTCACGGTGCAGAGTCTGAAAGAGCTGAAGAAGTAGTATTCCGGAGACATGTCAGGGGCTGGCTCAGTTGAACAGCTCATCAGCCAAATCGTTCGTGTTCTCCGTGGCGATGTAAGGGAGGCCAAGGCGTTATGGACCCTTCTGCAATGTACAGGGATTAGCAGATCTCCTTTGAACAGTCTGTCCTAAACAGTGACGTTGAGCGGGTGAAGCTGACCGCTCGGTTCTCTCTCACCTTGCACGTGCAGAACAGACAGGTACCAGAAGTGTTGGGCGCTGACAAGATGTAATCGTCGGGTTCCAGACATCGGCGAGGAGGAACCTCGTGAAAGACAGCAGTGAACTTGCCAGGATCAGAATGGTTGCACATGAATAAAGTGTGCTTGCACAAGGATGTGGCGCTTGTGATGGATGACGGTCATGCGCTGGCCTTTAATGTTGATGACAATGTGTAGGTGGCCACAACTTCCGAAAAAGCAGCATATACTTTCTGTAAACAAAACTGTACGTCTTACCCAGTTTGCTGCCGGCTAGAAGACCAAAGATCCCCAGGATCAGGATGTTGGAGAAGCTATTCACGCTGATCATAACTCATCCAGTGCCTACAAGACCGAAGCAAAACTAAAGGAATCATTGTGTTTGTTTTTCCTAACAGCCTGTGTCATGTAAGCACTACTTGTCCCCGAAATGAAACTGCCGCCGCGCATCCCGGTACTTAGCAGAAAATGGCTAGCACGATCTTTGAGTGTCTAGAGGACGAAGGAAATTGAGGTTCAGATGGAATGGAAAGGGCGGGGGGTGGACGTTGCTATTTGTCGGGAGGAGAAGTGGTCAAAAGAAGACAGGGAATGAAGTGGAGAGGAAGAGAAACGTGGTGTTGTTGCATACCTCAAGAAGCTTGAGAGAGAAAGAGAGGAAACAGGTATGTGGAAAGGGTTAGGGGAGCGAGGGACAGAAGGGTGGAGAGAACACGTGTGTCAGGCTGTGTACACTGCCCTGTGTAACTGTGCATCATGGCAGTCTTTGTGTCACCAAACTTTTCTTGGAGTTTTCACGAGATTTTTGTTATACATGAGGTCATGGAATTTGTGCTCTGTGTGTGTGTTTTATAAGTGTACATGTGGATGTTTCCAGCTCTCAAGGGATTCTGGAAGACGCCCCCTAGCTGCGAAGGTGTCAACCAAGTGACCTCAATGGATGTCTCTGATGACGATGATGACAATGATGATGATGATGATGATGATGATGATGATGATGATGATGATGATGACATCCTCTGACCGAGGCAGTGACAGTACCTCCGACCTGTCATGCATGGCTGGGGAGACCCCTGATGACCGTTGCGTCTGACGCGGTATCCGACTTACTCACTGTCGTAGGACAGCAACAACAACAACAACGAAAACAACAGCAATAATATGATATCATTACTACTACTACTATTACTTCTACTCCTAACAATATTATTAATGATGACAACAACAACAAAAACAAACAATAATAATGATAATATTGATGATGATGATGATGATGATGATGATGATGATGATGATGATGATGATGATGATAACGATACAATGATAATGATAAGAAGAAGAAAAGAAGAAAGAAGAAGAAGAAGAAGAAGAAGAAGAAGAAGAAGAACCAAAGGGGCACGCGGAAAGGCGAAAGACCTCCACCAAGGTGAACGGATCCTGAAAAAGGAAAACAAATATACAAAATTTTTTTTTTTTCCGCCAGGGGAAGTGATAGTGAGTGCAGACTGAAAACTCTAAATCCCATGTACTTTTCTGAGACACATTATGGAAAATACCAAACGTCAACATTTGTAACACACACACTCCATGAACATGTAATCTTGAAGAACGGGCCTTGGATCCGGTATTCACTGTTCGATCCGGATCCGCAGGGCGGATTCGCACCAAACTTGAATGAATTCGTCCTTGGGTCACATTCCATCTTTTCCCTCAGTTTGGTCTAACGCGGTCATTGTTATCCTG
>JADBJO010000461.1:52500-60000 GCA_016801955.1 Conus betulinus | reverse complement strand
TTTTCGTTTCTGTCAGAAGCGATGGATCGAACTGGTGGACCTAGTGGGCATAGTGGAGAAAGCCTGATTTAGTTGATCCGTGGCGGCTGCCAGGTTCAATCTACCCAGACGCCCATACTCCACTTCGGAAAATAGCCAGGTGATAGGAGATTGTCTCTTCAGAGTTATCCTCTACCCAGACGCCCATACTCCAACAAATCCTTCGGATGAAGCAAAGGTCTTGTGTATGAAAGCACGTTCATTAAAAAACAAACAGGTGATAGGAGATTGTCTCTTCAGAGTTATCCTCTACCCAGAAAACCATACTAACAAAACAAAGGTCTTGTGTACCCAAGCACGTTTAAAAACAACCCCCCCCCCCCCCCCCCCCCCCCCCCCCCCCCCCCCCCCCCCCCCCCCGCCCTTCGTGAAAGGGGAGACCATTTTTATTAGGAGTCATGGAGGACACAAAATACCTGTACGTACTGTGTTGTTTTAGATGACTCATCCCAAAACGAAACGTTGCTACCCGAAAGGTTGAGTAAAAAAAAAAAAAAAAAACGGAAAGAGCACAAGATAATGATAACGTTGATAATGTTGATAATGAAGAAGAGGAGGAGGAGGAGGAAGAAGAAAAAGAAAGAAAGAAAGAAGAAAAAGGACGACGACGACGAAGAGGGGAACGAGAACAACAACAGCAACAACAATGACAACGACGAAAATGGGGAGAAGGGGGAGGATGGAGAGGATATAGATGAGGAGGAGGAAGAGGAGAAAATTGAATAACAAAAATAAAGATGAAGAGAAGGGTTATCCGGGCATAGAAGGCCAAAGGAAAGCAAAGTAACATTCTATATCGACACTCTCTCCCCCTAATTGTACCTTTTTTGTTTATTGACTACTTGGGGCAGGGCACCCGAGGCCGCGGACTAAAAATGCCCCACACTTTCATCTGCTGTAAAGAAATACACAAAAATGTTCTTTCCCAGAGGCGGGTTGGGGAACAGGGAAGGGGGAGGGGGGAGAGGTGGGAAAGGGGAGGGGAAGAGGTTCAGGTGGGGGAGAGCGCAGGAGAGGGGGTGGGGGTGGGGCAGGACATAGAGAAGTGCGACTGAATGACAAATAATGCGACACATCGAGGAAAGAGAGAGAGAGAGAGAGAGAGAGAGAGAGAGAGAGAGAGAGAGAGAGAGAGAGAGAGAGAGAGAGGAATAACAACAACAGCAATAATAATAACAGCAAACAACAATAACAAAGAAAATAGACACATGCAAGCATCAGTCAAAAGCATACAAGATCAATTTTTTTCACAAGTAAACCCAGAGAGAGAGAGAGAGAGAGAGAGAGAGAGAGAGAGAGAGAGAGAGAGAGAGAGAGAGAGAGAGAACGAAACGAACGAACGAATCTTTTTTAATGAGGGAAAAAGCGGAATAAGCACAAAATGGCTTTTTTACATCCGGCCCTCAATAAAGGGAAATATATAGAAAACGCAATAACAACATCAGCAAAACTAATCTAGAATAGAAGTAAACATGCATAAACGCTATAAATAGAAAGAGGAAATGGTTAACACAAAGAACAGAAGACAATCAATGCCTGGAGGAGGGAGGGAGAGAGAGAGAGAGTGAGTGAGAGAGAGAGACAGAGAGAGAGAGAGAGAGGGGAGAGACAGAGACAGAGAGAGAAAAAAAGGTGGGGGTGGGAGGGGAGGAGTCATCATATAAAGTTCATGAAAAAAATGGTTATTGGAAGATAGATAAATATATACAATAAACATTATCACAACAACAAAATTATAACACATTTCTGGAAAAAGAAATAAGAAATAAAATCATTGAACAGGCACCCCATCCTGTAGGCAAAGACAAAAATTTACGCTTGACAAGCAGCACCTTTGAGACAAGAGATGAGAGAGACCAGTACAGAGAGAGAGAGAGAGAGAGAGAGAGAGAGAGAGAGAGAGAGAGAGAGAGAGAGAGGGAGAGACAGAGAGACAGAGACAGAGAGAGAAAAAGGTGGGGGTGGGAGGGGAGAGAGAGAGAGAGACAGACAGACAGAGAGAGAGAGAGAGAGAGAGAGAGAGAGAGAATTGTTCATAATGTACGTGAATGCAACAATGACTGCAACAACCTTAACAAAACGGAGAAGGAAGGTGGTGTAGGTAAGGGTCGGGGATACAGACATTTTACCGAAACGAGAACGTGCACACACAACACCAACAATAAAAACAACAGAAGAGAAAACAGGAAAGAAGAAAGTTTTTCCCGGTTGCTGTGTGTGTGTGTGTGTGTGTGTGGGGGGGGGGGGTGGCCCAGATAAGTAAGCCATGTGTGACCCATAAAAATTGTCCCAGAAGGACTATCTGCACAAAGGCCCCTAAAATAGATAACATGGACCACGTGCAAAAAAGCATGCACAAAAATCCTGTGGTCCATGGCTTGCGTAGCATGAGCGCCCACACACAAGATATTTCGTTGTCTACATGCGACTGAAGCCTACAAAGAACTTTGTTTCTATTCATCGTATGCAACCACACACAACTATCATCCATGGGCTACACTATCTAAGCTCACAAAGACTTCTGCTCCGTGGATTGCATAAGACTAAAATCTAGAGAAACTGTATTCTGAACCGCATTGCTTTAAAGTCCAGACAAATGTGTGGTATGGTCTTCTCCCTTTCACTCTTCTCCCGTCAGTCTGTGTGGAGTAGTCATTGGGGCACCACACTAAAGGACAACTCACCAGGTTCCTAATGTCTGTCAGATGTGTGCCAAGGTTTGGGTCTGTGTTTTCCTTGTCCACATTGCAAGGTAGTCAATCGGTTTTTTTTTTTTTCTGTTTTCCGCTCCGTCTATCCCCTTCAGCATTCGCTGAAAGATTGATGTGGCAGGATTATTGGATCATTGATATAGCAGGACTATTGGATCATTGTTGTAGCATGACTATTGGATCATTGATGTAGCAAGGCTATTGGATCATTGATGTAGCAGGACTACTGGATCATTGATGTAGCAGGACTATGAGATCATTGATGTAGCATGACTATTGGATCATTGATGAAGCAATGATATTGGATCATTGATGTAGCAGGACTACTGGATCATTGATGTAGCAGGACTATTGGATCACTGATGTAGCAGGACTATTGGATCATTGATGTAGCATGACTATTGGATCATTGATGTAGCAAGGCTATTGGATCATTGATGTAGCAGGACTATTGGATCATTGATGTAGCAGGACTACTGGATCATTGATGTAGCATGACATTGGATCATTGATGTAGCATGACTATTGGACCATTGATGTAGCAAGGCTATTGGATCATTGATGTAGCAGGTCTACTGGATCATTGATGTAGCAGGACTATTGGATCATTGACGTAGCAGGACTATGAGATCATTGATGCAGCATGACTATTGGATCATTGATGTAGCAGGACCATTGGATCATTGATGTAGCAGGACTATTGGATCATTGATGTAGCATGACTATTGGATCATTGATGTAGCAGGACTATTGGATTTTTTTTATGTAGCAGGACTATCGGATCATTGATGTAGCATGACTATTGGATTTTTGATGTAGCAGGACTATTGGATCATTGATGTAGCATGACTATTGGATCTTTGATGTAGCAGGACTATTGGATCATTGATGTAGCAGGACTATTGGATCGTTGAGGTAGCAGGACTGTTGGATCTTGTTACACGACACCACTGTAGTTTTCATTTCTTAAAAAAAAAAAATGTCAGGAGATCGTCATAGGGTCCGATGTGTTGCTTGTTGACGTAATTATTCATAGGTGATGTGATCAGTATGTCTGCTGCTAAAATATCTGGCAGTAACACCTCATTTCCATGGTCTGCACACAATATAAGCACGTACAACAATGCTTTTTATGAACTACATACAGTTTCAAGTCCACAAAACAGCTGTGGTCCAAGGACCAGCATGCAATGAAGTCATCAACAACGTGTTCTGTGCACTACGCACATCTGAAGGCCTCCACCCACCACCCATCTCCCACCCCAACAGAATATTCCGCTTACTGTTTACAATTGTAACCCGAAGAAATGTGCTCAGTGGACTCCTTGCAAATAAAGCCCAAAAAGCTGTGCCCCCGTGCTCCATGGAGTACATACAACTAAAGCCTAAGAATTGTGTGTTCAATGGACTGTAACTCCAGCCAAAGCCCATCAAAACCTGCGCCCCATGAATTCACAGAGCTAAAGTCTACAACCACACCAATTTTCTATGGATTACGTACAACTGAAACCTGCCAAAAAAAAAAAGTCTGCTGCACAAACCACGTACAACTGAAACTTACAAACAGGTGAGTTCTACGCATTATACAGAAATAGCTGAGATTCATGAAGTACGCACAACGAAAGTGCTCATACACAGCTTTTGTCTGATTGCATCCAAACGAAGCCGGTAAAATCTGCGTTAAAGGGACTGCACACGACTTAAACCCACGGAATCTGCACCCTTTCTACCAGCAGCTGAAGGCCACGGAAAAGAAACTGATCCATGCACTGCCTACATGGACAATTGCAGCTCCATGGACTGTGTACAACTCCAGCCCACAGAAATGCGCTCGTGACCTGCTTACAACTACATCCCACAAAAAGTCACGCTTCGTGCACGGCATGCAAACACTGGCTGCAAAAACTCTGCTCTCCGTGGACTGCTTACAAATAACAGCTCTAAGCTCTGTGTGGCCCCGGGAGATACAGACACCTGCAGTGTTGGTGAGGAAATTTGAGCAACACTGTCAGAAACGCATTCCTTAAGTGGATGAAACTCGACTGTGTGGTTTTAGTCTTCCCAACTGAGCGCGTAGCAAACTCACCTCTGGGTAGGAGTTGCTCTGGACAAAAAGTCCCACAAATAAATGACTCGAATGGTGGGAATTGAGCCGACCACCTCCCAGCCGGGAGTCTAAGACGCCGACCACTTGGCCACTGCGGCTAGGGCTTTGTTTGAAGTTTATCTGGAATTAAAACAGGACCCCAATTACAGAAAGACTGCACACACAAAAAGGAAGTGAAAGGAAACATCGGATTTCCATGCCTAAATTGCTGTGAGCAAGCTTTCAAATTGAGATCGATGAGAAAATTCACCACTACAACCTGTCAAGGGAAATTGATTATGGCTGTATCATACCCGAATGTAGAAACATCGAAGACCTATTTTTTAATTACCTGGAGAGTTCAGGGGATAGAAAATTGTTTTGGAATGATGGTTTCAAGCATACAAAATATTTTGCCAGCCGCCGTGGCGAAGTGGTTAGCGTCGCGGAATCCCGGCTGGGAGGTCGTGGGTTCGAATCCCATCAGAGTCATGTGGGTTTTTCTGCCCCGACCGGCTCCTACCCAGAGTTGAGTTTGCTGCGGACTCAGTTGGAAGACTGGGACCACACAGTCGAGTTTCATCCACTTAATGGATGCGTTTCTGAGAGTGTTGCTCAAATTTCCTGACCAACACTGCAGGTGCCTGTATCTCTCGGGCCTGGTTGACGCCGGGATATATTATGAAAGGAAGCGTAGAGTACAGCCCTGTCATGTAGTCTCAGAGACCGAAATGGAAATCCGTAGCATCATCTTAATCATCCTCATTCTCATCGATCAGCATAAAAAAACATGTCTCAAATTCTGTGGCCCTTCATGCCCTGTTCTCATGGTGACCTAAATTTCAATGTCCTCTCCACCTCTGTGGTCTTGGTTTGGTTCCGTCGGGGTCACCGATATCGGCGAGTCCATAGGGGGTGTCGTTGGACGGACGTGGTGGTGCCCTCCGGAGGGAGAGCTCACTCACGCTGGCTCAGCGACTAAGCAATTATTGTCGTCAGTAGGGGGCTTAATAGGTGGTGTCCTGCGTATGTTAGATCAGAACAGGCGCCACTGAACATCACCGAGGTGACTCGGCAGCAGTGCAGTGTCTACTCCGGTGAGTTGCCCTCTTGACGACTTGATATTGACTGCTCCCGGTGGATTGCCGTGTGCCGGGGCTGCGGCGGGGCCGACCGGGCTGTGGCTGTGGACGGGGTGTCGGAATGAGCGGCGTGGGTGCACTGCCTCTGAGGTGGCGCTGAGGCTGGGACAGCAAAAAAAAAAAAAAAAAAAAAAAAAAAAAAAAAATCTTTTGCAAACATAAAGTTTAATTAACCCAGAAAACCAGCCGAAATTTTGGTAAATGCAATCAGTTTTGACGGATTGATGTATGCAGTATGTTTATTTTGTCTAATGTGAAAGTGCAATGCTTAGGTAAAAACTAAAAAAAAACCAAACTTACAGGAAAGGAGAAAATTACCCTACCGTACACTTACAGGCACACACACACACACACACACACACACACACACACACACACACACACACACACACACACATACCCCCCCCCCCCCCCACACACACACACACACACTTTTTCTCTTTCTCTCTCTCTGTTCCGTGGACTGCATACGACCGAAACCTAAAGCCAATTAAAAACAAATAAACTTACATGCAAACAAACAAACAAACAAGCAAAAACCTGGGCTGTGGACTACATTTAACTACGATCCCCGCCACCCTCTCCCCTCCGAAAAAAAAAGTTTTCAACTGTCGACATTATGATATGACTTACAATATAAACTAACTTTCAGCTGTCGACATTATGATATGACTTACAATATAAACTAACTTTCAGCTGTCGATATTATGATATGACTTACAATATAAACTAACCTTCAACTGTCGACATTATGATATGACTTACAATATAAACTAACTTTCAACTGTCGACATTATGATATGACTTACAATATAAACTAGCTTTCAACTGTCGACATTATGATATGACTTACAATATAAACTAACTTTCAACTGTCGACAACATGATATGATTTACAATATAAAATCCAGAGAGAACGGGCGGTGTGTGTGTGTGTGTGTGTGTGTGTGTGTGTGTGTGTGTGTGTGTGTGTGTGTGTGTGTGTGTGTGTGTGTGTGTGTGCGTGCGTGCGTGCGTGCGTGCGTGCGTGCGTGTGTGTGTGTGTGTGTGTGTGTGTGTGTGTTTAGTTTTGAAGGCATCATGTTTTGATTTATGAAATATTGAAATGAATTTCTGTATTGGTACATATTTTTCCCTCTTAAATGAGGAATACTGTTTACATGTTCATGATTATTTAAATGAGTATTTTTATCAGCCACACCAAGCAACGTATTCTTGTAGTGTTTTCTGAATCAAATTGATTGACTTCAAGTAAAGAAAAGCATTTATTCAACACCGTGTGGCGCACTTTTCATTTCTGGCTCCTCTCTTTGCGCATCTATCAGCTAGCTCCTTAACCCAAATACCACAATGCGATGGAATCCAACAGAATGTGACGTCAGTTCCCTTACAAATCAAAACATGAATAAGATGGCATATTTCATTTACAAGAAAGTTGTTCGAAACAGTGTTTGGAAACTTTATGGTGTGCAGAACAGACACTGAATCCACACAAATAACTACTTTAAATATTGATTGTGGC
>JADBJO010000461.1:37500-40000 GCA_016801955.1 Conus betulinus | reverse complement strand
AAAGTAACACATAGGGCATCATCCATGACCCCCCCCCCCCCCCCCCCCCCCCCCCTTTCTTGTTTAGGACGTGCGAAAGGCCCGACTGACACGATCTATGACACAGGAAAAAAAATTGCGTCACGGTAAATACGTGCCGCCTTTCGTTCTTGTCGGCTACCTCCCTTCCTCCCCCCCCCCCCTCAACCCTCCCTCCCCATGCTGTGCGATACTACTGCAGCGTGGGATGTGCGTTCTAACAATAGCCCGTCTCACCCCCACCCCCCCCCCCCCCCCCCCCCCCCTTTCTACTACCCTGCGACACAAAGGCATGTTGCGGCGCGCTCTCCCCCACCACCACCACCACCCCCCCCCCCCTCCACCTGAGCCACGTGCGGCCTTAATTGACACAAAGGCAATCACCCCGCGATCGATCCCCGTGCTCGCAGACACCTACACGTGCTCGCGAACACCTAGGCGGACGCATAAATTAACTGGCGCTCACGGACACCTATACGGATGCATAAATTATCCGTGCCGATTAGGTTCAAACAATTTCCGAGGCGATTGGTGACTAGACTAAATCCCTCCCCCTCTCACCCCTGATGGGTGAATGACAGTTTGTCGAAATTTGATTCGGCAAGCGAGAGATTCATATACTAGGCACACACAGGCGCAACTTCACTGACCCCTCAGGACTGCCTGTAGACAAGAGCAGAGAAGACAAAAGGACAGAGAAGGCCTAGGAAACTCTTGGTAACTCCTTGATCTCAAGTCATTCCCTGTTCATTCCCAGGAAAAGTGAGTTGGAACTCTGTTTTACATTTTTGAATCTATGTATTGATTTTATGTATGCTGCTGTGTGTAGCATTGTAACTTTGTACAAATGCTTAGCAACATTTATCAAACTGATGAATGATTATTCTGTGTAGTAGTTTGCTTGCCATCATATGGCAAAAGCTCTCTCCCAGTGGTTTTGATTCTTTGTTAACAATCTGACCACTGCTCTTTGTGTTCACCCTGACTTTTGTCAGTATGCAACTCTGTCTGTTAAGATAATAATTCAATGATTAATTTTGATCAGGAAAACAGTATGCCTGTGCTAGGTAAAAACTGCTACTCTGATTTATAAATACTGGTGATTATTGGAATGATTTGTAGTGTATGACTTTAAGTCTACACCACATGTGTACTTGGACTAAGCATAGCCCAAGTCAGTGTGATTTAATTCATATGAAACATGGAAGAGTTGTTTAACTAAAACTGTAACATTGTATTACTGTCTCCTACCCTTTTGTAAGCTTAACTTAGCCATTAAACAAAAGTGGAGGTTAATAGTTATAGCAGAAACTCTACCATAGAGAAAACTTTGCTGGCTGCTGAGTCTCACACCCCTCTCTGAAAGAAAGAGGAAAAGGGTAAATGTGTGCACTCGACAAGCCAGCCACCAGATCTCATCTACAGATCAAGTTCTCTTTATCGCAGAACTGGGATCCTGGTCACGCTGCACATTGCAGTGAACCAGGAGCTGGGACTTCGCCAGAAACCAGGGCGACACCAGACAACAATCTACACCAGTGGGGCAGTCACCAGCCACAGGAGAGATCAACTATTCTCTCCGAAGCAAAGCTAAGTTTGCTTACCACCTGGACTCAAACCCATCAGACCCTTACCCTCACTTTATGATGAAACAGTGAGAACCTGTCTATGAGTACCATTCTGGCTACAATACTGGGTGCTAGCAAGCAGAATGGATGTATAATAACCATATACATCAGTGTAACTTAGACAGAACCCCCCTGTATGCCAACTTAAGCTTGCTGCACAGAGTGCAAGCGAGTAAAGTAGGAGTGAGGAAGGGGCCCCTCATTGTGGTAGTCCAATGAGAAACGCAGTCTATGGAAGTGACACGCCATTTCTTATCTATGTGTAAGTAATAAAAGTTGATGTGTGTGAAAGTGCATTTAACTTGTGTCAGTTCCCTGTTGTTCAATCGAATGCTGAATGTTTGAACTTCTCTCTTCAATTCTGTATCTCGGAGCTATAAGTACTTTTAATTATTAAGAGTACAAGCCTATGGAAAATTATCTCAGAGCCATTCTCCCGTATTTTATCAATACCCGAACAAATAAAAATTTCTTCGATGACTAGTACTGGAAAGTTGCTCCTTCCACCAAAAAAGAAAAAACCATTAGTGGCCGTTATGGCCGTTAGTAACGGCTATAACGGTAAAAAAAAAAAAAAAAACACATTGGGCATCATCCGTGACCCATAATGAACATACCTAGACATTTTCAGAAAGATCGGCTAAGTACTTTCTGAGATATTCCATAAAAAAGAAAAACCGTTATGGGCCTTTATGGCCGTTAGTAACGGCTATAACGGTAAAATGACACATCGGGCATTATCCAAGACCCACAATGAACATACCTACACATTTTCAGAGAGATTGGCTGAGTACTTTCTAAGATATTCCATAAAGAAGGAAAAACATTGTGGGCTGTTATGGCCGTTAGTAACG
>JADBJO010000461.1:17500-20000 GCA_016801955.1 Conus betulinus | reverse complement strand
TGTTTGGCATCACAGGCGCACTGTTTTGCATCCATGTTTTGACATTTTCTCTCGTTGATCGAACTGTTAGATTGATTAATGGATGAAGGTGAGCCTGATCCGGGAACAAAATCATGAACCCAACGCATGTCTTTCCATTGCAAACCACAGCATCCTATTCTCAGGTGTATGGGCAAAACACGTAGACCTGGAGTGCATGCCAAGATAACGATGGAGGATATCGACAGTCCGCATTACAGGCGCATGTTTGTCTTTTCTCTAACTGATGTTGCTATAGATTTCCTTGCAGTGATATCTGTCCCATGATGAAAACGGTGGGGTCACTTTGATGAACGCACGCTCTAAAACAGGTTACCTCCCTGCAGATATCCGAACATTGTCTATTTCTATTACTGTCTGGTTTAAATATCGCACCACACATGTGGCACATGTGTAAACAGTGTCTACGAACAAACAATTTTCGTAACAGTTTAAAAAGAAAGAAGGGTATATGATTTCTCTGATCTGATCCTTGACCGTTTGTTGGGGCTGTGTAAACGCGTGTGTTATGATGCACGAGTAATTCATTTGTAGTGAAACAGTTAATCATGACAGTATCTCTGACGNAACCAACGAACGAATCTTTTTTAATGAGGGAAAAAACGGAATAAACACAAAATGGCCTTTTTTTACATCCGGCCCTCAATAAAGGGAAATATATAGAAAATATAATAACAACATCAGCAAAACTAATCTAGAATTAAAGTAAACATACATAAACGTTATAAACAGAAAGAGGAAATGGTTAACACAAAAGAACAGAAGACAATCAATGCCTGGAAGAGAGAGAGAGAGAGAGAGAGAGAGAGAGAGAGAGAGAGAGAGAGAGAGAGAGAGAGAGGCAGAGACAAAGACAGAGACAAAGACAGAGACAGATACAGAGACACAGGAGCGAAAAGAGTACAGAGAAGAGAGAGGCGAGAGAGAGAGAGAGAGAGAGAGAGAGAGAGAGAGAGAGAGAGAGAGAGGGAGGGAGGGAGGAGGGAGGGAGAGAGCGAGAGTGGGTGCGGGAAAGAGCATGTTTAGAACAATCTAACAATCAAAAAATACCAAGGAGATGTAAGACAATCGATTTAGAAGCACGAGGGGAAAAAGAAATAAAACACAAATGGAGGGATAGAGGGGGTAAATGCATAATGATAGCCCAGTCACCATGGGTAGGGGCGGATGTCATGTAGATAATATATCAAGTTATTCCAGGAGAACCGTGAGAGAGAGAGAGAGAGAGAGAGAGAGAGAGAGAGAGAGAGAGAGAGAGAGAGAGAGAGAGAGACAGACAGACAGACAGACAGACAGACAGACAGACAGACAGACAGTCATGAGAATATAAGCATAACGACATAATGACAAGAGGGCAGGAGGTAGCAGGAAACACACACACACACACACACACACACACACACACACACACACACAACACGCGCGCGCGCACGCACGCAGGCACACACACACACACACACACACACACACACACACACACACACACACACACACACACACACACACGCGCGCGCGCGCGCACGCACGCAGGCGCACACACACACACACACACACACACACACGCGCACGCGCGCGCGCGCGCGCGCGCGCGCGCACCCACGCACTCACGCACGCACACGTACTCACATAAGACATACTTACTAAAAGAATAACATGTGCATTTCAAATACAAAACACTTTCTAAACAGACAGGTTCATACATAAGGCAGAGAGGGCGGTGGTGGTTGGTGGTGATTTATGGCGGAGTATATAAATACTGGCACATAAGATGGTTGAAATAATGGTGTTCGAAGCTTGATCTGCATTGGTGTTGTTTGGTTGATTCAGGAGTGAGTTCTCTTGGCAGAAACCTGAATATGTTTAACTCGATTTGAATAAGTCAATTCTAGGAACAGGGACATGAAGTTTGGGTAGAGTCCTTGAGGAATTAATTTAGAATCTGTGAACTAATGTGGAGGGTGCCTTCCCAGACATAATCCTGTGCATTATGTTCCCTTTGTTGTATTCTAGTCTCAGACTTGAGGGGAGAACTTGAATCTTTTTATAGTCCGAGTCCAGAAGACTACTGCTTTTTAGGAGGACTAATTTGAGTGCTCGTTTGTGTAGGCATAGCAATGATTTGGGTGTTAGCACTAGCAGAGTCCATAGAGTAGACTTATAGTCTATGTATGATTGAATACGAGATTGAAAAAACAGCCTGCGTGAATGCAGGTCGGGGAAGCGTTTGATTTTGGAGAGTTGATAAACTTTCTGTGAGACTTTTTTTTTGCACAGTGAGGTTACGTGAGCTTGCCAACTAATACTGTTATCAGTTGTTATTCCTAGCACTTTGCGGTATGTAACCTGTTCAATAGGTTCATCTTTAAGACGTACAGGAGGAAATTTAATAGTGAGATTTTATATCTTTTTTGCCTGGTTGTGATAAGCATGAGAGAGAGAGAGAGAGAGAGAGAGAGAGAGA
>JADBJO010000461.1:0-10000 GCA_016801955.1 Conus betulinus | reverse complement strand
TGGTGGTGGTGGTGCAAACAGCAAATGCTACCATATGTCGCAGAGTGGGCTACAATGAGGAGTGAAATAGGTTGAGAGGCTCATCTGTCGAAGCAGGGCGGTCACGAACTGCCAGTTACAGGCGGGGGGGGGTATACTGTATATTTCTCCTGAGCTGTGATTAAGAAGAAAAAATAGGATAGGGAAACAGAGATGGTGGGGTCAAGAATGTGGGATGGGGGGGGGGGGGGGGGGGGGGGGGGGGATCATCACCCCTCATTTTACTTGTAATTCTGACACAAAACTTTAATCCCACTTTCAATTTTCGGTCCTTCAGATCAATAATTTTGGACTAAAACATACTTCTCTCTCTCTTTTTTTGTCACATGGTAGGGACACTTTGTCGGCAGAACATAATTATTCAGGATTCGCAAAACAACAGAAGAAAACATAGTGTTATATTTTCAGCTAATAGTTTCAAAAGATTCAGGACTGAGGAATTTTAATTAAAAGGAAGTGAAGACGTTTTGAGTGATCTTTTGACTGGTAACTTCCTATCTCCTCCTCCTCTCTCTTCTCTGTGTGTGTGTGTGTGTGTGTGTGTGTGTGTGTGTGTGTGTCTGTCTTTAAAAAACGCCTTCTTGACGGTAGACATTTGACTCCTTTATTCAGTAGAGGAACGACTTCCTTTCATTGCCCAATATTTCACAAAAGTGAACCGAATAACATCTGACTCTCTTCTCTTAGCATGATAGTGCGTTTTGGAAGCTCAGTGGAACCAGAGGATCTTGATGTCTGACGAAAAGGACCTCCAGTCAGGGAAGAGGGTATGAAAGGAAATCCTCCTCTGCAGCAGAGAGATCTCAAGGTTTATCGCATCTTGTGAACAGAAAAAATGGACTAGCAGCAATTCATCCCTAGCACTTTGCTCTCATGTCGGGAGGGGGGGGGGGGGGGGGGGGGGGGGGGGGTGTCGTTGGACATCTTTCCTGATGGTCGTGACTATACTTTCTGCGACCGTTACTTTCTGCGACCGTTAGAACAGGATCAAGTCTATGCTGCTGGCAACCAAGTCACGTGACATTTTAGCTGACAGACACAATGGAATCATTTTTGTATTGCTCTTGTACAACTGCACATAATTTTTAGTCATATATTAACTGTTGCAGGATCAATTTCGGCGAATGATGGGGAATCTAGGTCAAGTTTTTGTTCTGGTGCGTTACCATGAGTCATGCATCTGCGTCTGTATTTCAAGAAATGTAAACAGTTATTTTGTGGCTACATTAGCACAATATTCAAATATCATTAAAGTCAATAAGAAAAAATCTTAATCTTTTATTGAATTCTCCCCCCCCCCCCCCCACCTCTCTCTCCCTCTCCCACCCCCCCCCCCCCTCTCTCTCTCTCTCTCTCTCTCTCTCTCTCTCTCTCTCTCTCTCTCTCTCTCATCACTCTGTCATTCTAATAATTATATAGTTTGCCACTTGTATTCATTTTGCGTGAAAATTCATTTCGTGTGAAAAACCAAGCACCCCTGCTGTGCTTTTGGCTATCCATGCTTTTAGGATCTGATTAACTGAGGAATCGACAAACTGAAAGACTGACAATGACCAGCCAACTAATATAATAAGCTACCTAGTAACAGACCAACGAAGCAACCAACCAGTTTACAAACTGTGTGTCTAGTTAATGTTGCAGGCGCTGACATTTGCTCTCTTTTGCTATGTATGTAGCTGATCGCCTTTTAATTTTCCTCGTTTAATGACAGTGTACCCAAGTGGGGAGAAGGAGCAGTTAACAGATACCCCCCCCCCCCCCCCCCCCCCCCCCCCCCCCCCTTCCTCCAACTTTCTTACCACCACCCCCCCCCCCCAGTAGACGTTGCATTGTTGCAACAGCGGAAGCAATCGGTTCATTGCTGAGTGTACTGACCGACCGTCTCTCCAACCCTACGTTATAGTTAGATAACTTATCTTTTATCGTTTACAACAGGAACAGGAACCAGATCTGAGCGACAACAAAGGGTCAGAACCTCAACGGGCATCCACCAGGTGGCCCACTGTTCTCCATGCTTCCTGGAAGTGAACCTTTTCCATGGTGGAGAGCCACGACGAGCGCAGACATGGCTGTTGCCAAACAGTTGAAGGAGACAACTCTGTGGGGAGTGAAGGAATCTGCAGGCAACAGTGTTCATCATGAAGGAAACTGGACTCCATGTCTGAAAAGGCAATGGATGACAACAGCATACATCATCAAGGAAGCTGGACTCCGTCTGAAGAGCGATGGATGGAGACAACAGCATACATCATCAAGGAAGCTGGACTCCATGTCTGAAGAGCGATGGAACAACAGCATACATCATCTCAAGGAAGCTGGACTCCGTGTCTGAAGAGGCGATGGAAGACAACAGCATTCATCAAGGAAGCTGGACTCCATGTCTGAAGAGCGATGGAAGACAACAGCATACATCATCAAGGAAGCTGGACTCCATGTCTGAAGAGCGATGGAAGACAACAGCATACATCATCAAGGAAGCTGGACTCCATGTCTGAAGAGCGATGGAAGACAACAGCATACATCATCAAGGAAGCTGGACTCCATGTCTGAGCGCGATGGAAGACAACAGCATACATCATCAAGGAAGCTGGACTCCATGTCTGAAAAAGTGATGGGTGACACGACCAAGAACCTGTTCTTTCTCCGCCGCTGTCGTCACATACACAATGTCTGCCTTCCAAGTCCTGTCCCGCGCATGCAAAAGGACGGCACTCGTCATCCATGGGAAGGTAGGCAACCCTCCAAACCTGCTAAGGATAACATTTCCAGTCTGAGAAATATGAACAGATTTCCGTCAGTAGTATACAAATTTGACCTTCATTTTGTGGGCACTGTCGTCTGTACTCCAGAATTTCCCACTGTCTTTGCATCTCTCTCTCTCTCTCTCTCTCTCTCTCTCTCTCTCTCTCTCTCTCTCTCTCTCTCTCTCTCTCTCTCTGTGTATACACGTGTTTACTAAAGAAGTGAGAAGGGGAACAACCTTTGCAATGGATGGTGGCTCACTCATATGTATGTATGCGTGTTGGGGCCAGGAGGGAGAAAGAACACAATATGTAGAACAGATACAACCTAACTTTCACTTTGTATAGACACCAAAAGACACAATGCATTAAATAATATATGCATAGCCTGTGTTAATTAATTACTAAATCAGTCCATAGATATAGACCTGAGGCGTTAGTGCTTAACACAGTATGAGACCTGGGCTCATGTCGCATTGATTAAGAGGTCAAAATAGATTTACATACTGTCACAAAAAAAATGTTCCCCATCTCTTATGTCCCAGCAATGTTTTGAAATTTGGATTGCCTGTATAACGTTGTTCTGGTTAACACCTTCCTCCTGTTTGGGCAGGAGTCCAGGCTACCCATTGACGACCTCCTGGGACGTTCCACCACAACAACGGCAGGCACAGTGGACTGAATATGGCAACACCAAACAGCGACTTGGGATAGCTCACCAGGAGGCATTTGATCGTCTACTTGACATCTAGCCATGATCTCCAGGTTGGCGACCATGTCTACACGCACGACTGGGTTCTAGGTCATAACAGGATCCAGGACTTCTGGCAGCCTGACCCACACAGTGTCACCGCCAACCCCCAGGACTTCTGGCAGCCTGACCCACACTGTGTCACCCCCCAACCTACATGAGCACACTGTGTATGCTGTCCTAGCAGTGTATGCTGTCCTACCAGGTGAGAGAAGGTCGTCAGCCAATGATACCACCTCCTAGCCGCCGATCTCCCAGATGAGGAACCAAAGCCTTTGCCATGGCAACAACCTGTACCTTTCTGCTGATGCCTTGGACACTGACTCCAAAAAAGAGATGCCACATCCACATCCAAGGGCACAGGAAGCAACTGGCGCCTGGTCCCCCTCATCTTCCAGCTGGTGTTCTCCCTCTGCCAGCCCCAGTGCCCACTCCACGGAGGTCACATCGCCTCAAGAATGAGGTAAGGCTCTAGATGAGCAAAGACTGAACATAACATACTTGCAGGTTACCCCTGCTACCCGTGGACAGATATCGTGACTTCCGATTATGCATTAAGACATTTTTTCATGCCATAATATTATTATTTTTCCCCCATGATTACTTATTCATGTTTGCTTTTAGGTTCTATTCTATTTTCATTAAGATACTTTTGTTCCAAGCCCATGCTGACCACACTCCATAGCTGAAGCTTAGGCTCAGATGCACAAACAGAGCGCATAACATTCTGGCATGATGCGCAGAACATAATCGGGTAGGTGTCCACCTCATTTATGCCCCCTAAGTTCAAGATTCCTGTACAGTGCCGAGCCACTTCCCCCCCCAATTAAGCTTAATTTGCCATCACAAACGTTGGGTTACACTTAATAGGGGGGAAGAGTATGGGTAGAGTTGGGAGAGAAGGATGGTTATGGAGTAAGATGTAGGTAATAGAGGGAAAGTTTGTATGCTTAATACGTAAGGAATATGATCTATTGTTAGAAAGAAGAGAAAAGACTGATACTGTGGGAGTAAAACGTGGACACATAGCCAAACACGCCTTTTGAAAAGTTCAAAGCATGGAACAGTGATTTCGTTTTCGCCTCTTTGACACGTGGATTGTCCACAAGCCCACGTGAGCACCTCTGACTGACCTCTCCTTTGCTGTGCAGACATTACCAAGACATGGCTCCAGGAGTTTGATTCCTGCTTCAGCCAGCCAAGGATTTCAGCACCTCATGCCTTAATGCTGACTATGCTAGTGTCTGCTGAACCAGTTTTCTGTGTGTGCACCTCTTCCTCCTCAGGCACGTGGGCATCTGTCACCGAACCCCTGATACGGCGCCAAGGATCCAGACCCTCTGTGTGTGTTACTGATTCAGCCATAAAAAATCTCAGAAGAAATCAAGAAACAATTTTTGTGTGTATCCTTTTGGTGTTTCTCCTGTGAAATGGTACCGATCCAGTCTGTATGAAATATGAATGGACGTGCCTGTCTTTATCGCTGGCATACCAATTTGTGGACTTGGTAGGATATGCATGTTACTGCGGGACATTTGGGGTGTTGTATCACACATCCATACCATGTGTGGTGGGCTTTGGGGATGATTTTTTTCACCTGAATGAAGGATAGTTTGACATGTTTAAGGGGGCTAAAAATAGTGTTTCCACGTCACACTTCCCATCTTCCATCTGCTATTCAATTTCATTGTGTTCCCCGTTTTCAGCCATTTGCCTGGATCAGCCCCCAGCCCCGATTCCAAATAGAAATCTAAGCACAGTCCCATTTCTGCTACACGATGGAAATGTGTATTCTTCCATTCTTCCACAGTTCTCGAGACACCACTATTGATATTGGGCTTGTTTGTAATCTATCTATATTCCTATAAAATCCTCCTTGGACTTTAACACCACAAACTGGCTCTGATCTTGCTTGTTTTGCTAAGGACTCCAGCTGCTATCTGGCATGCACAGCTTTTAGGGAGGAGGGTGGGAACTGGGAGAAAGTAAATGAAACGACCAGAAGTCGTGGCTGAAAACCTAAAATACGCGTCACTGCATCAGAAAAAGGGGCAGGAAATATGCAGAAATAAGATGATGAACAAGATGAGAAGGATGGTCAGTGAGGTGGTACACAGCAGTAATGGAGAAAGATATCTTCATGGATGGAGGTGGAAAATAGAAACAGAAGACAGAAGAACAGAGAAGTGTGCTGAAGAAACGATCACTTGAGATGATCGCTCATGGGGAATATGAGGCCAGATGTGAAGGTATTGATGAAAATGAGATAGGCTGGAAAGCCGTTGGAAGTTTTTTTAAAAAAGGACATAACTTGGTGTCCACTCTCCAGTGTCTTTTTACCTATGCAATTTTTATGTATTATTTGTGGCAATGACATGCTTTACATTATCTTTTGCCCCGTTTTTTTTTTTTTTTTTGTGAAAAATCAATGAAATGCCAGTTGTTTGTAGCACAGCCTAATTTAGATTAAGATATCAACAGTTTAGCTAAATCACATACAGATGCTGTTTGTTTCCTTTTCAGTTTTTTAATTCTTTTTTCGTGATCTGATTTTTTTTAACGCGACAATATTTTATTTGTGATATTGACAGACCAGAAAAGCTTTGTTTTGTGGGCTGGATCATAATGATTGCAACTCAAAAAAAAAAAAGAGAATGAAAAAAATGAAAACTGGAAGCCTGTGTCGTTGGGGGCATAATCAACAGAATGAAAACTGGAAGCCTGTGTGTCGTTGGGGGCATAATCAACAGAATGAAAACTGGAAGCCTGTGTGTCGTTGGGGGCATGTGTGTCGTCGTTGGGGGCAATCAAATGAAAACAGAATGAAAAAAACTGGAAGCCTGTGTGTCGTTGGGGGTATAATCAACAGAATGACAACTGGAACTGGAAGCCTGTGTGTCGTTGGGGGTATAATCAACAGAATGAAAACTGGAAGCCTGTGTGTCGTTGGGGGTATAATCAACACAATTCAAACGAAGAGTTCCAGCCAGTGTGTTTTTTCTTGTCCTCTTCCTTCATCCCTTGTTTTCCCACTGCTCTTCATTTTCCGTCCACGCTTTCCACTGTCTACCTGACTGTTCCCATTTTCCCTTGCTGACCCTGATCTTATTTGGTCCAGTCCCTACTTTGTTTTTTTGCAACCAACCACCACCCCTCTTGTTCCCTTCCCACCCCTCCCTCCATGTTCTACCTCATTACCATCCACTTCTGTTCATTTCCTTTCACGTTTCTTGTCCAAATTTGCCCATCGTAACCCTGTCATAACCTCACTTACCTTCCCTGCTCGCTCGTGCGCACGAGCATATGCACGCAAGCACGCACACACACACACACACACACACACACACACACACACACACACACACACACACACACACACTAAACATGTCCCTTCTCATTTCCAGCATCGTCATGGCTACGCCACACACATCCCCATTTCATTTTCATCCATTCTTTTTTTTCATGAAAGTGGGAACATAAACTGGAACGGCCCCATGCCTTGTCACTGCCATTGGTTGTAGACTCGCTTTCCCTGCCATACTCCCCTCTTCATATCCTCACCGACCACCCCTACCCACTGTCACACCTTGTGAGACTGTAGACTGTCTTCCCTGCCATGTCCATCTCTTTCTGGTCAAATGACCACCCCTACCCCACTGTCACACCTTGTGAGACTGTAGACTGTCTTCCCTGCCATGTCCATCTCTTCATTTCTGGTCAAATGACCACCCCTACCCACTGTCACACCTTGTGAGACTGTAGACTGTCTTCCCTGCCATGTCCATCTCTTTCTGGTCAAATGACCACCCCTACCCACTGTCACACCTTGTGAGACTGTAGACTGTCTTTCCTGCCATGTCCATCTCTTTTTTTTTTTCCAAATGGCCAGCGCTAGGTACTATCATACCTTTAGGTCATGGACTCCATTCATTGCTATGTCCATTTCTTTCTATCTTACCTGGCCACCCCTATCCATGGTCATATCTTCTGGGTCATGGGATCCATTCACTGTCATGTCCATCTTTCTATTCTAAATGACCTCCCCTATCTATTGTCATACCTTTTGAGTTCATAGACTGCCTTCCCTGTCATGTCCATCTCTATTGTAACCGATCATCCCTAGCCACTGTCATACTGTGTGTGTGTGTGTGTGTGTGTGTGTGTGTGTGTGTGTGTGTGTGTGTGTGTGTTGGGTGAAAATGCTGATCTTTATTGAGAATGAACTCCAGTTCCTGCAGCTCTATTCCAAACCCTTTTTATTCCATTTTCTTCTTCAGTTAATCTCGTACTCCATTTTACTTCCCGTTTCATTCCATCCGCCTTATTCCAATTAACATGCGTACAGACCCTCCAACCATGTACACCGTCTCGTCTCTTTTCCATTCAACTTGTCTCATTCTTGCACTTCTCCCAATGCACACTTTTGTTGTTCCCTCCCTTACCATCTCTAACTTCTCTTTTCCTCACTTCTCCAGTTCTCACGGCTGTTTATCTTATTGGCAAGATCTCATCTTTTCCTTCCATGTCCTCCAGAGTTCATCGTTGGCATTTCTTTCTCATTTCAGCAGTAAAGTTTTTCCATTGTCACTGTCACTGTCCCTTCTGCAGTTTCCGTCCCCTACTCTCTTCTACACATTATGCAGTCTTCATTGTTAAGTCCCTTTGAGGTCATTGGTTATTTGCAATGTATTGCTGCTTTTCTATCCATTGACGCGTTGAACTAAAACGTGTCAATATCCACTGTCTATCTCTCTCTCGGTTTTACCAACCATTCCCACAGCTGTTCCAACACATTCTTCTGCACAAAACCATTTGCATTCCAGTTCCCCTTGTAATCGGTGTTATGCCATTTTCCTGCTTTACATTATTTGCTGCTTCTCATCTTTCACTAATTTTTCGCTGCAGTTTTTTTTTTTTTTTCAGTGTTCTGATCGACCTTCCAGCTGTCCCATCCGTATCTTTAAATTTATCTTCTCTAATTGGCACTTTCCCACAAATGTTCAGTAAACCAAATCATTCTATCCCATTTTCTTTTACTTGCATTCGGTTCACTACTTCTCCTCTGACAAAACTGTTTTTCCTCTGTTCCAATGTCTCATGTTTATTTTTAAGTAGTTCCCTTTCCCAAAATTGCAAAGCTGACTATTCTCACATGATGCAGCACTACTTGGGTTTGTTTTTTGTCTTTAGCTCAAGATGGCTTCCTTAGATTTCTATCCCCTTATATTCTGCCTGCTTCTTGATATATTCACATCTTTTTGTTATCAGTGTTAGGAGCCAAAATACCATTAAACACACATTACAGTGTGGAAAGTAATGCTTTATATAATACATGGCGGCAAACAGACACATGATTTTTCAGCAAATCTATCTTCTCCAGAAGTCACAAACATGACACAAAAATGCGCAAAACAGTGTTCCCAAACTATACAGACTGCAGTCCGCTTCTTTCATTTGGGAGGAGGAGGAGGGGGTGTGTTTATCACCGTTATACCTTTTGTATGCCATATGGAGGTGGGATTTTGGTGGCTGGATGCACCACTTATTTGCCAGCTCCATGGCAGTACCTCCCCTCCCACCTTTCTGCTGCCGTTCCATTTTGTTCTTCTGGAAACTCGAAGTTTTGCTTAAATTTGCGAACCTTCACCTTTTGGACCCATTTTGAATCTTGAATTCAGAGCTGTCACCGTTGATCTCTTATGCATCATCACCACTCCCAGTGTATCCACCTCAACTTAAAGTAAATCCATTCAGTCTTTATAATTCCCAATTTCTATCACTTTCTTTTTACATTGTTAACGTCCATTTTTAACGCCTGCAACATTTAATTGTCAGTCCCTTTGAGCTTGAGATCACTTGTTATTGCAATGTATTGCTGCTTTTCTATCCATTGACGTGTTGAACTAAACACGTGTCAATATCCACTGTTCTACCTCTCTCTAATTTTACCAGCCATTCTCACAGCTGTTCCAACACATTCTGCTCAAAACCATTTGCATTCCAGTTCCTCTTGTACTTGTGGTTATGCCACTTTTCTACTTTACATCCTTTGCTGCTTCTCATTTTTCACTAATTTTTCGCTGCAGGTTTTTTTTTTTTTTTTTTCAGCATTCCAATCGACCTTCAACTATCCCTTTCATGTCTTTAAATTAATCTTCTCTCCAAATTGGCATATTCCCACAGATGTTTGGTATACCAAATCATTCGTTCCCATTTTCTTTTAGTTGCAATCGGTTTGCTACTTCTCCTTTGACAAAACTGTTTTCCTTTGTCCCAGTGTCTCATGTTTATCTTTCTAGTAGTTCCCATTCCCGAAATCGCAAAGCTTACTATTCTCATTTGATGCAGCATTACTATTTTTTTTTTTTAAACCTCCCTAGCTCAAGATGGTTTCCTTAGATTTCTATCCCCTTATATTCTGCCTGCTTCTTGATATATTCACATCTTTTTGTTATCAGTGTTAGGAGCC
>JADBJO010000460.1:667500-687500 GCA_016801955.1 Conus betulinus | reverse complement strand
CAGTGTGTGTGTGTGTGTGTTCAACGTGTGTGTGTGTGTGTGTGTGTGTGTGTGTTCAGTGTGTGTTCAATGTGTGTTCAGTGTGTGTGTGTGTGTGTGTGAAAGAGAGAACATGCAATAGAATGAGAGAGATGAGGGCTCATTTTGTGTGTATGTGTGTGTGCCTATGTGCTTGTGCATGCCCGTATGTGCATGAGAGAGAGAGAGAGAGAGGAGAGAGAGAGCAAAATCAGAAAGAATACTGCTGTGTGTTTTTAATATTCCTATATTTGAAGAATGTATATATGTCACACCACAAATTACGTTCTCAACTCAAGAAGTCATTTTGCATCAAATTGTCTAGATTTGGGCACTTCCGTCAGAGATGTTGAAAGGTTGGAGGTTACCAAAGTTTTTTTTTTTTTTTCAGTATAGCATAGAAAACTACAGCATGTATGACAATGAAGCCATTTTTAAGCTGAGGTACCTTTGCTGTGTTGTGAAACACACAAAACAAATAAAGGCATTGCCAATAAAGACCAAGTATCGATCGCACCAGGGTTGGCTTGGTGGGTTCAAACTCCTAGTTCTCAGTCGAATGTTGAGTTCAAATGACTTCTAGCACCAAATGTAAAACTGCAACATTCTTAACATGCTGTCATATGTGTAGTATAAGATGAGCATTATCCCCCCTTTCGATTTACCTCCTCCTCTCGTTGCATGGTTATCCCATTTTTACCATGTCATCTAAGGTGGGTGTGGTTGTTCAAACCTGAATTGTAGCGCACTGATGAGAATTGTCAGCAACCCATGATAACCCGTCTCCTCTCTCCTTGACCTTCAGTCTGTGTTCACATTTGGTTTAACTATCGTTTGCTTTGCTCTGTCTCAGTTGGCTACCTCCATCACACACACACACAACCAGATCACTGTCCCATCAACAAGCATAGTTCAAGTTTCCATCATCTGACACCTAGAGACACGTACATGCAACACACAGAGACACAAATGCGCACAGGCGTGTGCATGCACACCCACCACCCACCCAGCCACACACGCACACCCACCCAGCCACACACACACACACACACACACACACAGAGAAGAATCCAAATACACACTGATGACCTATGAAGAAGACTGTACATAAAACATCCTCCCATTTTAATTTTCTTCAAATGAAAACAAAGACGTGACAATGGATTTCAAACCATATATAACTTATTTACAGTATGGATTGGTTCACACAGAAGTAAATCCAGTAAAATCTTAACTACTTATTCAAAATGAATGGCACGAAGCTATAAATCAAATTTTTAAAGCCCAAACAGTAAATGTATTGTAAACAGTATAAACAAAGTAGTGACTATAAGGCTGTCCACCAACAATCATAGCAAGAAAATACGGATTTCTGGATTCATAATACTATCTATCATCATCATCAATGGAAATCTTTGATCCACCTTTCAATAAAAACTGAGGTACAACAGTGACAAGATCAGCTAAAACCACACAAATCATCTCTATTACCAGGACTTTCATCAACTTTGAGAAAACATAAAGCTGTTTTGTGTGTGTGTGTGTGTGTGTGTGTGTGTGTGTGTGTGTGTGTGTTGTAGTATCACATATACCACAAAAAAAAAGAATGAAAAAAAAAAAACCCATCAACAACGGACAAAAATTAATTCACAAGATGAAGGGAAAAGGGTACAGTAAAAGAACAAACAACAAAAAAAACCTCAAATAATAAAATACTACCATGTATATGCAAAAAATGGAAGAAATAGGATGGACAGGAATGATGAATGGTAGATACTCTCATGCAAGTCTAACAAGGCTATAATATTGCTAAAAAAGCATTCAAATTTGTAATCATGCTATTAGAGGTTCTGCAAACCAACACTTCATCATTAATGACTTACTCCCTGTGCATTTGCTGTAGTTGTCAAACTAGTTTCTACAAGTGTTTAGATGTTTCTATTATGGTTTTTATACATTTTCAGAACAAAAGAGACTGTTTTACTTTTACTTTTCATAAAAAAAAAAAAAAAAAAAAAACAAAAACAAGTAATCAGTCTTGTCTGACATTAATATATATAACACAAATTGTTTGAAAGTACACACTTGATATCAACAGCAGACCCAAAGAATGAATCCCCAAAAAGTTACAACAGTGCAAAACCTGATGAATGTGCTTTGATAGCACACAGCACCATCTCTCACCTTGTCAGGGCTTTGTTAGCGCACATACACACATCCCTGAGTAACTTTCTAAACAAAAAAGAAAAAAAGAAATGACAGGAATACGATTTGGTTTAAGAAATCTGTGGATGCCTTAATCTACATGAGCTTTGTTAACTGAAATCTGGACAAGCCCCACTGATAGGTTTTGTCATTTCATGTGCGTATCCTCTGAAAGTTCAGTTTTTGCTTTGAGATTACTTTCCCTTTGCTGGGGGCAGAAAATGACATAGTTGATGGCAAACCTACCGAACTTCAAGATTTTCTGTCACATGTGCAGCGAGAACCATTTATGATTTACTTAACAATGATTATTCCCTTGCTGCAAGTGGGACCCACTGAAATCTCATGAGGACTCCCCAAAATCTGGACTGGAGGGTCCTGGGGGCTCCCCTGGTAAACCAGCTACAGGAGGCCCTGCATGTAATAAGAAAGTGACCAGTGATTTAAATGCCGCCTTCCTGCTAACTATTGAGACTTGTTTAGAGGGAAACATGAAAACTGTATAACGATGTTTAGAGAGAATTACTGAAACTGTATGCATAATGAGAGGATCTTACAATGAAGTAGCCATATTCAAACAAGCAAACAAATATCTTAACCAAAAACGTATGTGTCTACTAGAATAGAATCCAGCTTATTTAAAAAAAAAAAAAAAAAAAAAAAAGGTCCACAGATGGAAAAAAAAAAAAAACTGTTGAAATATCATGGTACAGTATACCTTCTTCACTTTTAAGATTTAATCAGATAATACCTGAAATATTAATATGTAAACAAAATCTGTACTTTTTATTTTGTTTATCACAGTACAAAGCTTCTCTCTCTTAAGTGTTCCAGGAACAAGGCACACATGTTATTAAAGCGTCCCATTAAAGCCCCATAAACTGAAGGTTGTAGGGGACAGTGAACTGTCAGAGGTCTACCATGTGTGATGCATGCTCATCGCCCATCTTCCGCCGTCTTTAACTTTCCCTGGACTGAGTCAGTCACCCATTATTGCTTGGTGGAACAACAAACAACAAAAATCCCAACCCCATTAGTGGTTTGAACAAATGATCAGCACTGTATAACAAGAACATAAAAATATCTTAAACTGCCGTCAAATACATGTTATTCATTGGGAGGTTTAACAGCAGATAAATGATAATAATAATGGCAACAATGTTAATAACAATAACAATAATAATGACTGGCATTTAGGTAGTGTCTTACCTGTAGATCTATAGGCACTGACAAAGAAACATTTTCACACAATACTCACTGTCTCTAGTCATAGTCACACACCCGGACAACAGGAGCAAGCTACAAACACATATGGTGGATTCTGGACCAGGAATTGCTGTTTGAAAAGATAGGTTTTAAGGAGGAGGATTTGAAAGATGCACTGGAAGTGGAATGCCTGTTATTGACAGGAAGGGAGCTTCACAGCCAAGGATCACTGATAAGGACGAAGCTCTGAGCTTTATATACGAAGAGATTTACCACAGAAGTTGTAAGTCCAGAAAAGAACATAGAGAGTGTGGCCAAAGGAAGCTGTTCATATTGTGGTCATCCACATGGTAATGGAATTCATTTTAAACATAAACATTATTCTGAATGAATTATGGCAAACTGAATGACTAAATAAGGGAGTGGAAGTGTTTTCAAACTCCACAATAACCTTAGCTAATGTATTTCAGTGTATTCACTATGAGACCAGAGTTGTCGCTAGCCTCCTATCCGATCAAGCTTTAATGACAAAAGCAGACAATATTTTGATTGTCTTGGGCATCAGCTCAAAAAGGAACTGACATCAACCGATTTGTTGTTGTGTGGATAAACATTACTTCAATTACTTCATTATGCCTGGTTGACCACAAAAGACGATACCAACAAAAATTTGCAACTATACGGACCATGAAAAGCCAGCTTGATGTAACCTTTTGAATATGTCCAGCATGAAAGGCTCAATCAACAGTTATATGATATTCCAACCTCAAAAGGCCAAATCAACACAGTTTTACAATTCAACATTTTCCTTCACTCTCGCTTCAAAACATTCCGGTCTGTTTTCAAAACCAGTCCTTGCTACTTCAGCCTTAGAAACCTTCTCTTGAAAGATAAAATTGTACAGGTTGCTAGACAATCAATTCCTCCATTGAAAACAATGGCTTGGAAAAGGTTTTGAAAAAGGAGGGAAAGAGAGGGGTCAGAGGGTGGGGGAGGTGTCCTGTCCCATGGGAAAACAATATTTCAAAAAATACATTAGGCTTCGAAATCTAGTTGATACCAAATACCAACCAATTTATCACAGGTACATAAAAAAATAAACAAGCAAAGAGGCAAACCCCCCAAAAAAACAAACAAAAAAAAAAAAAAAAACTATATCAAACAAAGAAATTACAATGGCACACTTAAACTTTTCAATGCTGGTGAAAGAAAACCCACATGAAGAGAGAAAAATAAAAGAATAATATAAACAAAATCGTGTTTCAAAAGGCATATTAAATTAAAAAAAAAAACCCAAGAACTTTAAAAAAGCCAGAAATATGTATACAAATGAACTGATTGGAACCAGCAGCATATATATCAAAATCAGTAATACAAAATTGTAGACTTTTTTTTTTAAGCATTGTAAAAGTAAATAGAATGAGATATGGAGTCACAAAAAAATAATCTGAAGATTGCCCATCACAAATTATGAATACACAACTGATACACATTTATAAGTCTAAAATGCATAAATAATGAAAACCAAGCAAAAGAATAAATCAAGTGTTTGACAGCAACATAGAAGAAATTATATGTTGTTAAACATGAAACAGATCAAAATCAGACAAACATTTTGAGTAACTGAATACAGTTTTAAAAAAAAAAGCAAAACAAGCAAAAAATTCTACAAGCATTTATGATTTTACAATGTATAAGAAAAAGAAGCCTTTTAAATTATGCGTAACACCACAAAATAACCTAGAGTTTTCTGCGATCTGACTAAATCAGTTCTGATTGTTCATACAAACACTGTGCTATTTATAGCAATAACCACAGAACAGGCAGTCGAACTTCTGGTTGTTCACACATACACTGTGCTATTTATAGCAATAACCACAGAACAGGCAGTCCAACTTCTGACTGTTCACACATACACTGTGCTTTTATAGCAATAACCACAGAACAGGCAGTTGAACTTCTGGTTGTTCACACATACACTGTGCTTTACACCAATTATCACAACACAGGCAGTCAAACTGTGTGACAGTTACAACAAAAATGACATAATATTGCATGCACGATTTTACACAGCCTGCTCAGAAAGTTAGGCCACTGATCAAATTTTGTTGTTCTTTTACCATTTTCGTAATTTTTCAATAATGTGTAAAAACAATTGACATTCTTATCAATCAAGACCATTTTCATAATTTCTCAATTATAACGTAAACTGACATTCTCATCCAGGACTACAAGCCTCTTTCTGCCCTCTTAGGCCTTTAAATACAAGTTTTAATGACTGTGGAGGACATTCTGAAAATGAGGTTACCTAATGTTTCAGCACCTTTTTCTCAAAATGTTCCGTTTCATTGCCAACAAAGTGTAAATTTAATCCTGTTGTGAAGAAAGCTAAAATAATATCTCTTTCATCAATATAGGGAATTTTCTGAAAGCTTTATCCATATTACTATCTAAAACTGGCTAATTCAGTACTTTGACAGTGATAGGTCACATATGTATTGTGGGACTATTCGCAACATGCCATCACATTTTGAATTTATAAACGAAAATATGAATACTGAAACGAAACAGCAGCTATAACGCAATGGATTGTGCAACAGCCGCTGTGCCGCATCATTTGTGCCACAGACTGTGGCTGGGAAGTTATGGGTTCTATCTGCACAGGAACCATCATCACTGTGGACTTGTCTGCTCCTGTCCACAGATGGTGGGTAGTACTGAACTCCAGGAAAGACTGAGATCACCGACATATTCAGTGCTTTTACTCTCAGATGGACGCATATCTGACTGACACTGCAGCTGTCTGTATCTCTCAGGCTTGGCTGATGTGCTGTATACTTATCAAGCACAGAGGATAACCTTAACCTGTAGCCTCACACATCAAAATACAATTACTACAATATCCTTGACATCCTCATACTCAACAATATTAAAACAAACACACAAACAAATGAGCACACAGTGAAAAGTTGTCCCAGAGATATCTAAATGAGATGTGTGGCGGTAATGCCATATCGATGTATAGAAAATACGCAGCAGCAAAAATAACACAAATAAATGAAACTATTGGTGTAAAGATCAAACAAATAAAAAACAAAATGAAAGAAAAACATATACATGAATCAGTATGGATTCAACTTTAAAAAAGTGGAATGAATGAAAAAACAATAGTATGCCTCAAAATCTGACAATTCAGAACAAAAAAATCCATACAAAACAGGAAGAGACTAATATATATATTTATATATATGACAAATACAATAGAACATATAGGAGCAAAATAAAATAAATGTAAGCAAAGTAAAAAAAAAAAAAAAAAAAACTGGCAACTTCACAACTTTGCTAGTAAGGAGGGGAAGGAGTGGTGGGGGAAACAGTGAGGGGAATAAAAGGGGAATGGGGTAGGGAAGGTGGAGGATGGGGGGGGGGGGAGATAATATTGCTGTGATTGACACACGCAAGAGTCCAACTATAAGAAAACCAAGTAAATTTCAAACTGCTCATGGGATAAGATATACCTGTGTTGTTATTATGCACCAAAACAAGAAAGGCTAAATACTGTGCAACTTGATCATTCAACCTGAGCAACATGGTAATGGTGAAAAACAAAACAAAATCAAACAGAAAAAAAAACCAACAAACAAACTAACCCCCAAACCACAGACACACTCATGCATGCAAATAGCAGGCAACTGTCACCCAGCCTTATTCTTTGGCTCATCGGTTGTTGTTAAGTATGGGACTTAATTCTTACACAACAACCTGTCAGAGTGATGGCATTTCCCTGCAGCCATGTGGTCTGTGTGTACTTACAACCGTTGTCAGTATAAGCAAGGGCACTTTCTGAATTTACAAAGGCAATAACCTATTGCTACATATCAACAGAAAGGGTAAAGCGCGACCTTTGCACTCATTATACTTAAAAACATCTTCTGATTAACAGCGCAGACGTATACAATACAACCAGAACATCAGAGTTGATGGTCTTCTTTGTTTAGTTAGCATGAATAAGGCAAAAATGGAAAAAAAGAAAAAAAAAAAATATCTGTCACCTTTAACAGATATCAAAGAAGGGGTGGATGATATAATCCAAGCAAAAATAACAACAAACAATAATTAAATAAAGACACCTTGGTGTTTCAAAAATGCACTCACAATATTTCGCTTGCATTTCTCATTCTGCACTTTGTAGAGAGTCTGCAATGTTATGTATTTCTTCGTCTGAATATCAATAAATAATCATTATATGAACTGACCTTGCAATGTTTCATGTCCATTTGCACCTCTCAATCAGTCTACTTTTCATCCAAACCACACCTCTGTACTCTTTTCAACACTTCTTGCACTGGTACACATCTTCTTCGAAGCAAGCTATTGCATAGACAGGAAATTCCACACGCTTGCATTGAGGAATTCCCATTGCATACTGGGGGGCCCACTTCGATGCCTGGGTCTTGATAACAAGAAAACTAATGCTTACAATCAGCAAGGATTTTACACCTAGTATTCCTCCTCTGACTGTAAATTGGAAAAAGGGAGAAGTTTTCCTATTTTCACTGGCTCTCTGTTTCTGCTGTAACAGACTGGAAAAAGGGAGCAGTTTTCCTATTTTCACTGGCTTTACATTCCTGCTGTAGCAGATTGGAAAAAGAGAGACGTTTTCATATTTTCACTAAAAGTAAGTATGTGGGGTCTTGTGTATGTTAGATCAAAGCATACACAACTGAATGCTGTCAGCACTGACTCAGCAGCAGTGTGTGGTCTTCTGTAGCTGACAATTTTTGGATGATCTGATGTTGAGAACTCCCTTACAGTTTGCCGGTGCTTGGTATGATAGAACCACCAAGGGTGTGGGTGTGCATGACAAAACCAGCATGACTGGCAAGAGGATATTGCCGTTTTAACAGCTTGAAAGATGAGGGTGAAAAACAACAACAGAAGGAAAAAAAAAACAAAGAAAGAAAAAGCGCCCAGCTCAGAATATCTCAAACCTTATCATAGTTTTGTTTATAAGGGGAAATTACACATGCCTTCCCTTCAGACATCCATGAATTTGGGTTTTCAAACTGTAGAGTTAATATGCATGTTCCTTCTGATTTTGTGTTGATCTTAAGTCAAACAACTGAAAGAAAAGCCAATGGCTAGTCCAACAGCAATAGAATCACCTGAAAACTGGATTAGATTACCATCTCCACACACCACCTGACACCACAGAACTCAGCAGGTGCAGTGTCTCCTCTGGTGGGTTGCCCTGTAATGACCAAAACGTTGATTGCACTTTGTGGAAAGCCAGTGCCGAGGCTGCAAAAAGAGAGGAACCTGGGTGCCTCTGCTATGAATGTCATTGGAGTAAGGCCACCAAACCTGCACAGAGATGACACAGGAACAAAATTAAAAAAAAAGGAAGAAAAAAAAAAAAAAAAAAAAGCAGCAAGACCATTCCAAAACATGGCCGTTCTTCCTCTAAGAAGGAAGAATTCAACACGATTAGAATCAGAGTAGGGCGGGAAATCGTGCCACCAGTGTCACGGCTACTGTCGGCTGCTGGCATGAGTGGTGCTGAGCTGTCCCCTGAAGGTGATGTATGTGTAGAGCAGACTGCCTGCCACACTGCACACACAATGCAGTCACACTGTGAAGTCAGACACCTTACACAGCAAGGCCATTCAAAAATACACATTTAAGGAATCACAAAAATCTGTAAGGCAATCAAATACTGTGCAAAAACTACAGATCTAACTGCAAGGGCACTTGAGAGAATACAGACCTCTGAAATGGTTGGAAAGATCTAGATTAGTGGACAGGCTTTTATTCGATTTATGTTTATTTTCAAAACTTCTATGCGCAAGTCCATTCACGAAAGAGGAAACTGGTTTTGTTTTGTTTTCTGCCAGGGAAAAAAATAATTGGTAAAGCTGAAGAGTTACCTCCCATGTAGCTTTTGAAATAGGATATGGAAATTATGAAATGTCCATCGGCTTGTTTGTCCATCAGAAACATTACTTAAGAATTGCTGTACCAATTTACTTTATTGCTATTAAATACTGATAATAGTAACAATAACAATGATAAGATAAGTGCAGAAGCTTGAGTGATGTTGCTGACAGACAAACAAGATGATGGACGAGCAAAACATCACTTTCCTTACTGAGGTAAGCTGTTGAAGATTGAATAAGTCAGTCCATGGGCAAGTACTTGAATGAAAGTATATTTCAAATCATCAGAAAGTATAGATATAATTACGTCTTTTATCAGACTCAAAGGAAGAAACTAACACTCAAATGGAATTTTAATCATATATGAAAATCACTATTGTTCATGTTCTCCCAGTCCCTCAGTTTCATCCTAAAGTTAGACTCAATCTTTGATCATTTCTGTGATCTTCCAAAAAAAAAAAAGAGAGTTTTGTGCATGTTTGGGGAAGATCTCAGTATGCGAGTGTGTGTGTGTGTGTGTGTGTGTGTGTGTGTGTGTGTGAGTGCTGGCTGATGTGCTTGAGAGCATAGGCGTAAGTGTGTGTATGTGCACTAGTTCCTACCCAGAGCCGAGTTTGCTATCGGTTGGAATGGGAAAACTGAAAACTATATAGTTGAGTTCCATCTACTGAGTGGACGTAATTTTTAGAGTTTTGCTAAAATTTCCTGACCAACACCACAGGTGCTAGTATTGCTCTAGCCTGGTTAATGCCGAATGCATCACCAAAGGGAAGCCTGGGGTACAGGTCAATCATGTGGTCTCAGACTGGAATGGAATTCCACAGCATCACCTCCATCCAGATATGTCTACCCCAACATCTTTTTATAATAAAGAGATGATGATGTAAATAACAGTAAGAAACAAAAATTTTCAAGAGTTTTCCAGGACACACTATATTCTCACATATGTAACACTGTGCAGAAGTATGAGTGTGCACGTTCACACGCTCACACCATCAAAGCACCATGACTGATGGAGAATCACAGAATAAGCACTTGTAGATCACGTAAAAACAAAACTTTTCCTCTTGCTCTCCTTCGAAGATTGCTACTGTTCATCGCATCATTTTCTGAAGGAATGAAGGCATTGATTTTTTTTTTTTTTCCTGTCCAAAAAAGTTTCACACACTGGATTCACTATCCAACTTCTCCATCACTTTTCCACATTCTCATCTGCTTGCCACAGCTAGCTGTCTGTTCAGCGCTTTCCTACCATCAGCTCAGTTCAGCCTCCCCCATAGCTGGTTGTGGACTATGAACATATGCACGGTGTATGAGTTACAGCTTCGCCGTCCCTTCTGTCCACCTGTGAAGAAAGGTGCTCCGACTGGTTTTTGGGATGAGGCTAATCTCGTTTTTTTTTTTGTTTGTTTGTTGTTTTTTTTGACTACTGTACAATCTGCAACATAGTATTTGAAACAACCATCCATTCTTACTTCTTTGCTGTTTTTTTTTATGTGACACAAACAGCTATTCTGGGAAGTAGGCATCATTGTTCATCATACTCATCCTCCTTGATCATCATCACAGAAAGCCTCAAAGTCTGTGCCCCTTCTAAACCCGATCTCATAGATGACCTTAGGTTTTTTTGTTTTTTTTTCTACCCAGGTATGTGACTGTGTCGAGTTCGAGTCAAAATTGTCAGCATCAACAATCTAATGGGCACTTCCGTTGGATGGATGATATGATGTTTTGATGCTCTCCTAATGATGATAACTAACACTGGCTCTGCGGCTGCACCATTCTTGTCTACAACAGGCCTCTCAGTAATGATGTCCTGCACTCTGGATCAGAACAGGCATCACTGAGCACCACCAAAGTGACTCAGCAGCAGTGCAGTGTCTCCTCTGGTGGGTTGCCACATGACGGCACGATATTCATTGTTCCTAGGGACCGCAGCGCCGGAGCTGTGATGGGACAACTAAGAATGCGGCTGTGTAAAAGGGAGCCGGAATGAATCGGTTGGGAGTAGTGCCACTGGTGGATGAGGCAGAGGGGCCTTGGGAGGAGAAGGGTGGTGGGTGGGGGGGGGGGGGGGGGGGGGGGGGGGCAAGGGGGGGAAGAAGATAAGACAAGTTCTGATGATTTTGTGGGAAAAGGTCACATGCATAGTCTGTTCCTAGGTTCAAAGCTCAACGAACTTCCTTCAATTTTGCACGCTTCACAACTGACACCCTTAACGTTTCTTATAAAACAAGAATAAAGCAATCCTCTTCTCTCACCTGACGTTAATCCCTATGAAATTGATGACACTGAATATGTAGTCCCCGCCAATGACGAATCCTAAGTAAGTTACCAACAGGTTCTGTAACACAGAGGCATATGAAAGCAAGTGATTTCTGAACAGAATTATGACGAAAATTAAACTGAACCATATCAGCACTTGTGCCAGTATACTAAAGTAAAAAAAACAAGAATAAGAAAGAACGAACAAACCGGCCAAGCTAACAACCTTGCCCCCAACCCCCACACAGACCAAAAAGACCATAATGCTTGTAAGAAATGCAACCCACCTTCCCTCCCCCCACTTCCAAACATTTAGCATGAAGAAAACCATACTTAAAATGGTGATGTGATGTGATTGAAATAATTTATACACACAAAAAAATCCTCAATAGTTTGTCTCTATGCCATGCAATTATCTTAAAAAAAAACTGAAAAGGAATACATCGGATTGAAATAATTCAAACACACAAAAAATGCTCAATAGTTTGTCTATGCTATGTAATTATCTTTTTAAAAAACTGAAAAGGAATTCATTCACTTATCAATTCCTCAGTCTAGTATCATATTTCACACAACAGTTTTGTTTTGTGCCTTAATCAGGATGAGCTGATTGTGCATCAGCTACATAATTATTCTACAGTTCTGAAACACACTTTTTTTTTAATGAACAGTCCTATTTCACTTGCCTTGCAATATATTCATGTAGTTTTATTACAAAACTCTTTCAATTGTCAAGGCACCTACAGGAAATAAGACAAGCTAAAGGCACAGACAAATATGTAAGTATCATTATGAATAAAGTCTTAAGACATTCTTCTCTTCAAACATAAAGACAAAGACATACATGCACACACACATATACATACCCCCTCCCACCACACACACACACACTAACATATAATCTTGTCCCAAGAACACCAGCATACATGTACAAAAACAAACTTTTGTCATGAAGACAAAGAATGAACAAAGAAAAATAAAGAATCAGAAGCAATGTCATCAGTGAGAATGAAAGAAAAAATGCAAAGCAAGGAAAAAGAAATGGGCTAGAAAAAAAAGTAAAAAGAACTAAATGTAGAGAGAATGAAACAGAAAAGAAAGAGAAATAAAGAGAAATGGAAACAAGAAATACAGAAACAAATAGAAAAATAAACAAAATAAAAAAAGAAACAAAAAAAAACAGACCGAAAAAAATCATAGAAAGAGGATGCAAACAGCACAGATCTCTCTACGACATCAACGTTCTGAAGCAAATGAAAGCACTTGTGAAGGCAGAGTTGTAGAAGATGGACACACACACACACACACACACACCACACACACACACACTCTCTCACACACACACACACACACACACACACACACACACACACACACATGCGCACACACACAAAAGAACACACACATACACACACTCACACTCACACACTCACACTCACACACGCACACACATGCATGGGTGACACAGACACAACACACAGTCACTATTGTTCTCACGTAAATATGTATGCACATTCACACACCACACAAACTTACTCACACACCATGCCTGTACATACATCCTGAACCAGCCTCCCTACTCCCCATCCCTCTTGTCCCCAACACACACAAACAAACAGGCCAACCTCAGAACCCCAATGATGGTGGTGGTGAGAGCGGAGTTGTAGGCGGGTGCACAGAATGATGGAGTAGTTGAGCACAAAGCCCATCACGCACGACATGAAGAACACCCCCAGGAACCCGGGGTCCCTCCACATGTCAAAAGACAGGGACTGCAGAGAAAAAAATCAAATCTTTTCCATGTGGGCAGGGATGCTGCAGGGACCCTTAATTGTTTAGCACATGCTTGGAAATAAAGATTGAGAAAAAACCAAGCATAGGCATAGCTAGAACCCCCCCCCCCCCCCCCCCCCCCCCATATACACACACATGCATGTGTGCGCATGCTCATGCACAGAAGTGCTTGCATGCACGTATGCACCAACACACACACCAACAGATATATGCAAAACACACACACACACACACACACACACACACACACACACACACTTCAATACAATTTTCTCCTTACAAACTGACTTGCCATCCCATGAAAATCAGATAGAGAGATAGACTGATGGACTGACAGACTGACAAATAGATAGCCAGATATAGGATACTTGTATTTAAATAGATAGACAGATAAATAAATAGATATATTGATAGGTAGATGGACAGATTTTCATCACAAACATGTCATAGTATGGCTGACATAAGGCAGAAATGTTGCTCTAAATTGTCAAGTTAAACTGCAGAAATTTGGTTATCATGTTTTTGCTCTAAAGGAGAAGATAGGTGGCCAGAAAAATCCAACTTATTGTATTTAATCTACTTTGCCTTTTCCTTTCCTGAGAATTTTTTTTTTTTTGTTTTTTGTTTTTTTCAACTTCTGGCCTTTGGTATGGACAGATTTTATTCACCTACCATTCTGGTTTCATCATTTGCTATGTGTCAAGTCCCTGCCATGCTGTTAATCTTAAAATGAATTTGGACAAGACTTTCCTTTCAATTATCAAAACTTTAAAGACATTTGTCAAGGCTGCATTTCTGCTGTTGTTTTTTTTATCCAAAGGAGAAGAAAGGTTGCCAGAAAAGTTAAAATCTACTGGCCTTTCACTGAGATCCACCAACTTTCTGAGTTCAGCAGAGTTATGGCCCATTCCCGACCCAATTCTGGTTTATCACCTTGCAATATGTCATCCTGCCATTGTTGTATGAAATGAATTTGGACAAGTTCTGTAAAAAATACAGTTTATAATCTATGCCTGTTTAGTCTTGTTGCACTGGCTTTCTGAGAGCTTCATCATTGGTAAGTCATCATTTCTTGTCTCAAGTCAGCCAATGCTGGGCTAACTTCTCTGATAATCACAAATTTTGGGTGACCAATTACATTTTTCCTTTTAAAACATGTTGCTTTTCTTTCTTTTTCTTTTTTTTTTTTGACAAATGCATAAACTGTTTCAAGCACAGTAGACAGTGTGCAGCTGTTCACATGATGTGGTGATAGAAAATGACCACACGCACAATCATCTCACTTAAAAAAAAAAACATCCTCACACCATGACCCGACAATTGTCTGTGAGAAGGCAATTATCAGGGACAGCCCCTGGCTTTCAGCTGGAAAACGCAAACAAATAATGACAACAACAACATACACGTTGAGTGACATGAACGCCCATGTCTCCATTCTTCACACTCACTTTCTGCAGCTCTCCCGACGCCAAAGTCCACACACAGGCAGGCAGGAGCATCAGAAGACTGTTGTAGTACAGCAGGCCGTACTTGCCCAGTTCCTATTGTGTACAGGCAGACACACAGTCCAGCTAAGAGTCAGCGATTAGGATCTTAATACATCCCCACGGCTACTTGGGCTTTGTCACATGAAGCGAGATTCACACACTGTATGTGCTCATAGTTCGAAGCCAACAGGCACAATATGCAGCATCTACAAACTATACCGGTTTGCACTAAACATAGCATAAAGGTAGTGGTCTGGAAAAGATGAAGTGATCTGGATTTTTACTGAATAGAGGTTCAATTGTTAAAATAACATTGATCAAAAGCCCTAAAAAAATGCACACATATATGTAAGCGAACAAATGTATACGCACAACCACATGCACACACTTGTCCACACCAGTGACAGACACATTTGCACACACACAAGCACTCACTCACACACAAATACATGTACACTCGCACACACACACATACATGCACACATACAAACCAATACATTAACCAAGACAGAAAATAACAGTACAATCCAATGTAACAAAATGGTCATTGCATTTAAGCATCATGTGACTATCCAAATTAAAAGCAAATGTAAATGCCTTTCATTTTCTGTTGTGAATGTATTTCCATACTCAGAATCTACTCATTCTCTTGTCTGTCACACGTTACTGCCAACTGATGAAAGAGGGGAAATGTAGAATGCAATTAACAACACCACTGCAACCCAATCAATATCAGCAGCATCATTATTCATAGTTTTTGTTGCTGTTGTCTTTTTGTCAATGTCTGAATCATCTCTTTTTTTTTTTTATCCGCTTCCCCCCACCCCCCCCCCCCCACCCCAACCTCTTCCATTTGTTTGTTTGTATTTGTTAATTTATACTGTTAGTCTTTCAGTGGGGCCTCCACCCCCAACTCTTATCCCCCCAATTTCTTTACATATATATATATATATATAGTCATTAAAGTCCACTGAAAAAGACCTTAGAAGGTTGAAATATTGTGAATATTAAATGAATCAGTCAGTCAGTCAGTCTGTCTGCATTTTTTTTTTTTTTTTAGTTTGATACAGAAATAAAGTAATGCAATACACTGATCTGTCTGTCCTTAATGACCTGTATGAGTGTATCACTATCCCTGTGTCCATAAAGTTACTCTTGTTGTAAGTTGCTTACAGATGTCAAGCTCTTCTTCAGTGCTCTCTTTGATGCCGATGATTTCTGTTGACTGCTTTGTTTGTTTGCTTGTTCTTTGTTTCAGTATCTATGATGTAATGCTAGAATCGAGCGAAGCATGACTTCTTATATACAGGCAGCAGTTTGCCATGGTGCTTTGGTAAGTCTTGTGGACTACTGTCATGAAGTAGTGGGTTTGAACCCCAAAACAATCATTGAATCAATAAGGCACTGTCGAGTCACATCCTGCACTTAGTTAGTGTTGCAGAGTGTACTTAGGGGAGTACTGATGTAGGGGTGAGACGGCCGATTACTTTTGGCTGGAGACATTGACTCTCTCTGCCTCCATGATAATGCTACTGTTGTCAGAAGGGAGCTTATCAGATGATATCTTACCATGGCTGGATCTGAACGGCAGCACCTGAGCCTTTTCAAGTACATCAGCAGCAGTGCAGTGTCTCTCCCATTGAGTGGCCCCCTGATGACCTGATACGGATAGTTCACTATGGGTTGCAAGCGCTTGGACTGGCTCATGTTCCTAAGAGTGGACTTTTTTTGGTATCAGAAAGAGCATCATGGGAATAATAGTACTGAGAGGGCAAGGAAGATAAAACTCTATATCACCACCACCACCACTCCCCATCCCCTAAAAACCAGATAAAAAAAAAACAAGAAAAAAAAAAGAAAGAAAACCTGAACATGTCTCTTTGTCCTACCTTTGATTCCAGCTTTTTCTTGGTGTAGACGCCGTTGGCAGCGGTGCAGATATTGTTCACCATGATGAATGAATACCCCCAGAAATCGAAGGCCAAGTCACTGCTGCAGACCCGACAGTAACATCAACATCATTCGACCATCTGTTCTCATCACTCTCTCCTTTCCCTCCTGCTCCTCCACATATTCAGTATCAACTCCGACCACAGCAAACCAATCCCATGATAGTCATCATCAAATAGTTCATGTGATCTGCATCAAAATCATCATCCACAGCAGCACATCCAACATGACACATAAGTCACTGACAAATTTCCAAAAAGATCTGTTCAGGATAAAAAATAAAAAAAAAAGATAGGGGAAGGTGGCATCTGTCTTTCAGTGGCAAACAGAGTTTACCTTTTCTAAGTTTATGAGCCAAGCAAAGGGATCTAGAAGGTTTATTTGATTTGAAGCACACACCAGGATAACAACTGGGATGTTAACTGTCTGCATCACATGCACTCTCTTTCCCATGTTTTGGCATTTTCTCCCTCTGACTAAACTGTGAAGCTCTGACTGAACTGTGAAGCCGAATTATGGGGCAAAATTGCTCTGGGTGCGTTACCACCAGCATCTGTCCTATGAAAGCTGCCTGGTCATTCTCACTGAATGGGAGCTCCAACACAGATTATCTCCCTTGCAGATTTCTGAATGCGGTTTATGCTTAATCATGATCCTTGTAAAAAGCTTATTTCAATGCAGATGTTTTGATGTTTTTTTTTGTTGTTGTTGTTGTTGACTGAAGCATATGGCACATCATCAGGTCCCTGTCTTCCCACTGGGGCCATACAACACTCAACTCTAGGTTGGAATTGGGCTGGGCTGAGAAATCCCATCATGATATTTTGGCTTCTGACGGCCCAATGAACACCCAAACTTCCAGTTCTAAGTCTGTGACACCAACCATGGTGAATTGTGACAAGGTCTGGTCTGTTGTTGTCTGTGAACTGTCTGTCTGGCCTTAACTGATTACAGCATCATTTGAATATCATGATGATTCACAGGCATAAAATGTTGGCCCAAGTGTGAAACGACACAGTATCAGTGTATTGACTCTTTGTCAAGTTAAACACCGTTTTCTGTCTTTGCCGATGTTTCCTTGGTTCACACACTGACCAGTGTTAAACTGTTTACATTCCATTTGATTCAATACCATGACAAACGTATTAAAAAAAAGAAAAAAAGAACCACAAAAATTACAATGACACTACAATTTCACTAAGTTATGAAGAGCATTTTCATCAATGATTCAGACATGTAAAGTTTTCCAAGTTTGTAACATTTCTTTTACATAAAGTCACCTCATCTTTACTGAACACTGCTTTTAATGACACACTCCTATGATGTGGGTTTGTCACAACCCAAACATTTCGCAGCAGCTTTGTCTTAGAAGAGTACAGGTCTTTGAAAATCCATATCAAAAACGGTCGGTGAAACATGTTAAAATCTATGCAAAATCTACCGGTTGTGAAAGACTTGCATAGGTGGGAGAGTGTTGTTAATTGTAACATGCATTAGATATTACTGGTCCTGTATGACCTGTTTCATTGGAAATATGTAGCTCAAATTATGCTGCCAATTATTTTTTCTTCTATTTTTTGGTCTTTTTCTTTTTACACACAAGAACATCAATTGGATGACAAGTAGATAATCTTGAATATCTTGTTTAGTTCAAGAGATACCATTATTTTGTTTTGACTTTGAGTCATAAGCCACCTAGGAAGCATAACAGTGTTTATGACAGACAAGCATTCAGATTGGTACTTGAGATGGCATGCCCTGAAGAGGAAAAGTTTGACAAGATCCTTTCAAACACAACAAAGAAACAAAAGCTTCAAAATATGTGTGATGAGTAATCAAAGAGCTTATTCTGAACATCAATACTCTTTAAAAATGGAAATGCAACTGAAGGACAGAAAAAGAAAAAGAAAGAACACACACACACACACACACACACACACACACACACACACACACCAAATTTGCACACATGCACTTCACGTGTAACAAGTAAGTGCTGGATGAAAACAGATGCAGGTAAAAAAAATATTTTATCATGAATACGAAATTTTTCATAGATTTCTTTAACTGGAAAGAAAGAAGTTACTGATTCACATTCCAGGTGTCTGTATCTCTCAGCTGACTGATGTCAGGATGTATATGAAAAGCACAAAGAACACCAATACCATATAGTTTAAGATTGGAATGAAACTCATCTTCATCATCTTGATAAAAAAAAAAGATCAAATTCTGTGGTATGAAATTTGATTAACGTCCCAACAGACACATACATGATTGCACACATCTAATTAAAATAAGATTCAGAATGTCAGAATGCTGTCATAAAAAACAAAGAAAAGTGAGGGAAGGAGATGTTAAGTAAGAGAAAGGGGCTCAGTTAGATGTTGGTTAGTGTGTAGGAGGAAAACTGACTGAGTGAGAGAGATGAAAGATGAACATCTGAAGCGATCAAAAATACGCTTGAAGATTATTACTTAAAGGGACATTGTAATATACTAGTCGTTAACTGAACCAGTGACACTAAAGACAACCAACCCAAAAGGTTAAAACTTTAACTTTCATACTTTCTATTGATGGCACAATTTATTGGTAGAAAGACTCCATTAACTCCCAGTAAAACGACAAGCCCAAGAGTAACATCACTGAGACATACACACTTAACAGCTGTGGCCCTTCATTTCCTGTTCTGATGGTGAACTCAGTTTCAAATTTCACTCCTCATCTACACTTGAGTCTGTGTCAAAGTTACCAGCATCTAGAGGGGCTCAACAACATGCGAGCTCAACAACATGGCAAGTTTTGCCCTAAGTACAGGGCTTAGTGGGTACTGTCCTGCCAACCACTGATACAGCGTCTTCTACAGTGGGTCACTGTCTTGACAACTCAATCCATTGCTTCGTGTGGACTGTACGGTTGGATATGTGACAGGACTATCCAGGTGTAGCTGCGTGTGTGATGGCCAGACTGATTGGTGCCTGAGTATTACTCCTGACAGGACATGCAGGATGAATCAGCAAACAAACAAGACAGACAGCAGAGGATGTTGATGTGAACAGGGGTAGGAATGGATAATCAGGGGGGCAGGGGTGGAGGAGGAAAGTTAAAAGGGCAGATTAAAAAAAGAGCTATGCATATTAAA
>JADBJO010000460.1:657500-662500 GCA_016801955.1 Conus betulinus | reverse complement strand
CTTTGAAAGAAGGAAGTCTCTACTCAGCAAATTTTTAAAAGGGAGCTGCCATTGCATACATCATGGTGAAATTGTTTGTCAGATTATCATCTATGGGAGATGTGAAATTGGCTGACAGAATTTTCAGTGGTAACAAACTCCCAGACAGCCTGGTTGGCCGGCTGACACTTTCACCTTTTCTATTTCTCAGAATATACGACATTCAAGTAACCCCTTGGCAGAAATTTCAAGAGTTTTCCAGAGCTTTTTATGACCCCTGATTTGTTTTTCCAAGCCCTCATGTAAAGACAGGGAAAACATTATGTATGCTAAAATGGAATACACACACACCACTGAAATATACCACTGGCACACTAACACGACGAGATAGTAATCAGTAGTAACTGGCACTGATAATCAAAATACAGATGGCATTTCTCAGGACTGCCATCCTGTTCTGAAAACTTTCCGCGTTCTCCTGATTTTGCTTTAACAAAAAAAAAGAAGAAAAAAAAAACTATTGCAGAAAATAAATTCAAAGACCCATGATTAAAATTATGCGTTCCAAAGGCTTTTAAGACCTTGAAATAGGCATTTCAAAGTTTAAGACTTTCAAAAACCTTTAAAGGTCACTGAAGAATCTGCACACATACAAAACGCCCCAAGGTAACTGTCACAATTCTCTAATACTTTTGCCGCCAGTCACAAGTATAGATATGTGCAGACCTTCTTGGTGTAACACCTAGCAAACGAAATGAAGTAATACAATATCACTTAATGCGTCTGTTTAAGAGCTGCTTCCTGTTCAACTCCTGCCATTCATCTTGTATGAGTTTGTATTCTTATGAGTAAATATCATTCAGATTGAGTGTTTCGTTTTAATCTTATTCTCATTAGTAAATATCATTCAGATTGAGTGTTTCGTTTTAATCTTATCTCAGGACATTACACGACTAAATCTAACATCCTGTAGTTAGGTAATGGGTTGATAATACTTATAGGTAGAATTTCGCATATCAGGCAATGGGTCGATGATAATTATGTGCAGAATTTTGCATATCAGGCAATGGGTTGATAACACTTATGGGTAGAATTTTGCACATTAGAATCTGAACATAAACTTTACAAAATGATCACTGAACAACTTCAATTCAAAACTGGTGAAAATGGTAACAGTACTTTGTCATACAACTCACCTATTGTTCATTTGTATTATTTGTAAGAAATAGCCTGATACATTCTTGTCACAGTGTTTTAATATACATCATAGGACTCGCCTATCGTTCATTTGTACTAATTGTAAGAAATAGCATGATACATTCTTGTCACAGTGTTTTTAATATAAGTCTTACATGATCATTGGTCACAGTGTTTGAATATAAGACTAAAAGATCACGAAGTTGCAGTATATCAATGATCAGAATGAAGCATATTTGTAATGTACCTGTTTGAATGTGCTGAAAGAGGGGTCAGGGAATGACACCATCTCGGCAGACTTGGCCAGTACAGCAATAGTATACCCATCACCATCTGAAAGCAAATTTGATATACAGTGAACACAACATTCATTTCTTGAAATGATTTTCATGACTAATAATCCACTTGCGATTTGAGAGGCATCAGGAGAAAGAAAAGCTTACTTTGGGTCTGTGTTCTGGGGCTGTTAAAGTTTACATTCCTCACAAACAACAAATTTTACATTCCTCACAAACAACAAAATAAGTTGCAGCCCGACTGGTTTACCAAACAGACAAGGGAAAGCACTGTCAACTGTTATTCCTTCATACTTTCACGTGGACACACTAGATATCAATGCAAAGAAGACAGGTATTTTTGTTTATTGTTATTGTGTGTGCGTGTAATGTGTTTTAATGCAAAACTGCACAGTTTTCACATCCCTGAAACAAGCAGGCAAAAAATGCACACACACACACACACACACACACACACACACACACACACACACACACATAATGAAATGCAGACAACGAGAATGAAACTGATATACCACCAGAAAGCTTGATTCATGCAAAAATGTTATGCAGTATGATGCAAAAGGTGCTTTGAAAACAAAAAAAAATCCCCAAACAAATGAAAAAAAACAAACAAACCCAGGCCTGATGCAGCGTGCATGATGATACCCCTTTAAAAATATTGGATTAGTGAAACAAATACTCTAGGAAGAGGAGTATCACCATATTTCATTCTATAAAACCTCTGGCTCTGCGAGACCCATGATAAAAGAACATGAGGTGCTAAAAGCTCAGAGCGTTTGTTTACAATGAACAAAAACACACTGTGCGGGTGCAATGCATAATAGCGAAGTAACAGCTGATGTACAGCTAAATTGCTGCATAAAATTTCAACACTTCTTGACAAGACCTGTATAATACATACTCAGCATGTAATTAATTGTAATCCCAAACATATAATGCCGAGTCATACGCACTGCAGAGAGAGAGAGAGAGAGAGAGAGAGAGAGAGAGAGAGAGAGAGAGAGAGAGAGAGAGTGTGTGTGTGTGTGTGTGTGAGAGAGAGAGAGAGACACACACACAGACAGACAGACAGAGAGACAGAGACAGAGATGAAGGGGTGGGGAAGACAGACAGAGAGAAGGGGGTGGAGAGAGAGAGAGAGAGAGAGAGAGAGAGAGAGAGAGAGAGAGAGAGAGAGAGAGAGAGAGAGAGAAACAGAGAGAGACACAGTCAGACAGAGAGAGACAGAGACAGAGAAAGACGGATATGTTAGTTGAGTGCATATGGGTATGTCACTATGTGCCTCTGTGGGTGTGTCTGCATCTGTATCATGGATGTTCAAATGACAAATCCCTGCTGCCCTGGCAAAATTGATGTAGGTTCAAGATAGCTGCCTGGTATTTCTTACCAAGCCATAAAAATTGGTCATTTACTGTTATTGTGTGCCATCGTGTACCTGTGGAAATGGAGGACATGTATAAAACATCACATGCGTCCTATGTGAGAAACTGGAGGAATAAATGAGATAAATGAAAATGAATTACTGATATTTGAATGGTACAGGAACGACTGAATGAGCACCAGTAGGCTGCTCTTCAGCCGGCTCTACCTGGGTAGGCAACCCGTTGAGTGAGTGAGGTAGTGTGTTTATTGTAAAGCACTTAGAGCTTGGTCTGTGACATTATTATGTATATAAATACCCTATATAATAATAATATATAATATGTGCATGTTTGTGCAGGCATGTGTACATGAGTACAATTATGTTTAGGGCATAAAAGTGTGTTGCTTTTTTTTCTTCAGTCTCATAAACTGCGCTAAAATAAAACTAACTGACCTAAATAATAAAATTACTCAATTTGTCAGTGTTTACTTTTATGTCACTTAAACATGTAGTGTAGTGTGTCAGTTGGGTTTTGTTTTGTTTCTCTTTTTCTTTTTTTTTTGTGCATTTTCACACTGTTTGTTATTTACTTTTCTGGCTGTTGTATTTTCGCATGTACTTCAGACACATGTGATGTTTTAAATGTTTATATCAACTCAAAATATCCTATCTCTACTTTGATACTGTTACTGAGACTACAGCTCATGCTGGTTTGATGCACTCTGATAATACTGAATATCTATCATATATAATCTATTTTTGTAATATGATATTCATATTTGGTTCGACAAAAAAACAACAACAACAACAACAAAAACCCCAGACCTTTGACAGCAGCGTGAATAAAGCAAGCAAGCAAACAATAAACCAAACATGACCATAAGCACTTTCTCGTCCACACAGACCCCAATACCACAAAATCTTCAAAATGCGTTGGTATTAGTTTTCCAAGCAGCTCTTTGAAAATCTGAAAAATTGTCAAGTGCTAAGTAGATCAGGACTGGTTGTAACAAAAGGACTGGTTGGTTCCCTACTGTAAAGTTTGCTTGACAAGTATACGAAACACATGTGAAGCCAAATCTCACCTGGCCAACTCCGAGAAACTGAAAGGATGGAAATCTGAAACACAGCACAGGCAACATCTACAGCAAAGGTTTGCTGTGCAGCACACATTTTATTCACAAACATGACATGATCATTTCAACACTTTTCATTATTTAATCTCCCTCATCAGTTCACACAAACAATAAACAACTGGGTAATATTCTGCGAATGGAGCTCTACAGATCCTATTTCATTATATCATTTTACATCATCCTGTTGGTACAGTTACCTAGAAATAGCTGATATGAGAGTAAACTTTAAATTATCAAGTGTCAAAATCAGAAATGAAATGAGGCAGGGAACAGCAAACAATGAACAGTAAATAAGTGGGGTAGTCTTTGCTCCCATAAGGAAACCTAACACAGAGTAACTTTTATTCAAGACTGGCACAGCCTTTTAAACTTGAATAAAGTCAGACAAATACAAAGACGAACAATCTAATAGTGGGGGGAAAACAAGCGCAGGCCAACAACTAAATTGTCTTCATAGTAATGACTTGGCAAAACTTTGAACTTACGGAGGGGGAGGGGGGGGGGGCCAGCAGGAGGTTGAAGATGTAAAAACTGGGAAAATGAAATTAAGAAAATATGAAAACTCTTCACTGGCTGCATAAGGGAACCATCGCAATCCCTTTTAAAGGCAGATATATTTGTATTGCCTGCTCCGAGGCCTTTCGTCCGCTGGGTCGGAAACTCATCAGGGAGACACGCTGGCTGTATCTGCGCTCCTGGCGTCAAATAGAGACACACCACAGTCCACAATACCGTGGTGTTCTCACCACCAAGGGTGCAAAAAAGAATCCAATAGCACCCCCAAAGCAGCCAGCGAAGAGTAGTAAAGGAAACCAAAATGAAAGGGTGGGGAGGAAAAAAGTTGCTGAAAAACTACAGATATTATGCAGATAGTATAAAATGTAGGGGGCAATCTTTGAGCCTACGCTTGAGGATCCACCCAAGGATGCAAGGGAGATCAGAAGACAAACACAAAGACAGACAGAAACAAACAAACAAATACAAGTAACCTCGATTTAATCAAAACGAAATCAGAAATGAAATGAG
>JADBJO010000460.1:645000-652500 GCA_016801955.1 Conus betulinus | reverse complement strand
ACAGGTGTTGCTGTCGGGTGAGAGTTTATACCTTGACGGTTGTCTACACAGACCATCAGAGCTTGGGGGCGTAGGTTTACGCGCGTGTGTCCTGGGCGCGCAGCTCCGCTGGGATGATCTGAGGAAGCCCGAGTATGCTATTCAGTCAAGCGCTTGTTAAGTCGGAAAGCTCGACAAAAGACTTTTTATAGCTTGCCTTTGCAGCAAAAAATTACATGGTGTCATGCCGTCCTGACTACTTTTTCAGTTTGACATTTCTTTTTAAAGTAAGTTTTTAAGTTCTGTTCGAAATTTAAAACAACAACAACAACAACAAACCTTTTGTAGTCGTTGTTGCCAATTTCTGATTTTCATTGTGGGAGAAAATAAATCCATTGTATGTTTGACTGAATGCCCTAACATTTTCGACCAAATACTGCATTAGTGAGCACTGATGTGTGTGTGTGTGTGTGTGTGTGTGTGTGTGTGTGTGTGTGTGTGTGTGTGTGTGTGTGTGTGTTTTTAAGAGGGAGGGGAGAGGGAGGGGAGGGGTGGGCGGGTGAGCATCAACGCAAATTAATGTGTATGTGTATATAATTATGTTTGTGAACTTACATACGTGAAAGCATGCCTGCGTCTTATACAATGAAATGAAATAGATTTCCGGCCTTTGACGGTTATTAGAAATTGCCGGTGGATCCTACCGGCATCTCTACTTACACAGATTATGAGAAGTGAGGGGGATGGGGAGAGGGGGCGAGGGCATCCTAGGTCACCCAATACCTACCTCTCGATGGCAGCCTATTTCTGTATTTGCGGAATCTTATCTGTTCTTCAGCAATCAAGGTATCTGCTTGCGGCTATGATCAGTTCAGAAAGATGTAGAGTATTACTTTGCTGACATGCGGTAGTTCTGGTAGAGTTGGAGATTTCCTCAGTTTCATGGCAGTTAGTGTGTACATAATGAACTCCTGAAAAAAGGAGAATGGGGGTGGGGATAAGAGGAGGGTGCAGGGCGGTGGCGGCGGCGGCGGCGGTGGATGTGGCGACGGCGTGTTTATGCATTAAAGATGGGAACTTTGATAAAGAAACCTGAAGACTTATTGACTCCGGAGTGTATGTATCAAACACTGATCACTACACTACCACATCCTAACCCAAATTAAAACCCTAATCGCATCTAACGCAAAAGTTACTTCGAACCAAAACCTAACTCCCTAATCGCATCTAACACAAAAGTTCATTCGAACCAAAACCCTAACTCGAAGTGTATAACCCCCCCCCCCCCCCCCCCCCCCCCCCCCCCCCCCCCCCCCCGAAAAACAAAACAAAACAACAACAACAATAAAAACTTGTCTTCTCTTCTCTCCATCAGTGAAGCAGAGAACGTTTACCAATGAGGGAGTGTCTAAACACTGAAATATGCGCAGTAGGCATGTATGAACTGTTCTCCCTTTTGACTAAATGTTTGAGCTTCGACTGCACTGCTATTTCCTTTTGCGTGTCATCGTCATGCAATTCAGTTCTTAGGTAGCACTACTCAACACAGTAGTTACATGTGTCATTTTCTTATTACTGCTCTGCCCTAATCTACTGGCAAGCCTGCATTGTTGGACAACGTTAAAACCATTCAGTGCGCTTCTTTTATTCATCTGTCATCGCTACTTTGTTGTCATCGAGACACACACACACTATTCAATACGGGGGAACTGCACCATCCCCATCTCCGGGTTCATTCTTCTTATAGCTGCTATCCCATCGACCTGTAGCCCTGCATGGCTAGACGATATCCCTTCGTACTGTTCTTTCGTATTTTTGTTCCTATTGCCGCGGCAACAATGACGGTTATATCACTGTTTTTCGTAAGAGTTTTTGGCATTCATGAAACGGTGGATTTACCAACTTGCCAAGAGCCTGACTAGAAGGGAAACTACCACTGTACTTAAATTCAATTAATGATAACGGGATTCTTTCCCTTAGAAGCTACACTGGAAAAGTGCTCGTCTCGACAGTGTGTGTGTGTGTGTGTGTGTGTGTGTGTGTGTGTGTGTGTGTGTGTGTGTACGCGAGCGTGCCCGCGCGCGCACGTGTGTGTGTGTGTGTGTGTGTGTGTGTGTGTGTGTGTGTGTGTGTGTGTGCGCTGCCGCGCATACGTGCGTGCGAGCGCGCACGCGTGTGTGTGAGTGTGTGTGTGTGTGTGTGTGTGTGTGTGTGTGTGTGTGTGTGTGTGTTTATCAGCTTGCGAACGCGCGCGCGAGCGGGCGCTCCTCTGTGTGTGTGTGTGTGTGTGTGTGTGTGTGTGTGTGTGTGTGTTATGCGCGCGCGCGCGCGCGCGCGTGTGTGTGTGTGTGTGTGTGTGTGTGTGTGTGTGTGTGTGTGTGTGTGTGTGTCAGTGTGTACGTGTGTCAGTGTGTGTGTGTGTGTGTGTGTGTGTGTGTGTGTGTGTGTGTGTATGTGTGTGTGTGTGTGTGTGTGTGCGCTGCGCGCGCGCGCGCGCGTGTGTATGTGTGTGTGTGTGTGTGTGTGTGTGTGTGTGTGTACGCGAGCGTGCCCGCGCGCGCACGTGTGTGTGTGTGTGTGTGTGTGTGTGTGTGTGTGTGTGTGTGTGTGTGTACGTGTGTGTGCGCTGCCGCGCATACGTGCGTGCGAGCGCGCACGCGTGTGTGAGTGTGTGTGTGTGTGTGTGTGTGTGTGTGTGTGTGTGTGTGTGTGTGTGTGTGTGTGTGTGTGTGTGTGTTTATCAGCTTGCGAACGCGCGCGCGAGCGGGCGCTCCTCTGTGTGTGTGTGTGTGTGTGTGTGTGTGTGTGTGTGTGTGTGTGTGTGTGTGTGTATGCGCGCGCGCGCGCGCGCGCGTGTGTGTGTGTGTGTGTGTGTGTCAGTGTGTACGTGTGTCAGTGTGTGCGTGTGTGTGTGTGTGTGTGTGTGTGTGTGTGTGTGTGTGTGTGCGCTGCGCGCGCGCGCGCGTGTGTGTATGTGTGTGTGTGTGTGTGTGTGTGTGTGTGTGTGTGTGTGTGTGTGTGTGTGTGTGTGTGTATTATCAGCTTGGGAACGTGCGGGAGAGCGGGCGCTCCTCCTCTCTCTCTCTCTCTCTCCGTGCGTGCGTGCGTGCGTGCGTGCGTGCGTGCGCGCGCGCGCGCGCGCGCGCGCGCGTGTGTGTGTGTGTGTGTGTGTGTGTGTGTGTGTGTGTGTGTGTGTGTGTGTGTGTGTATAAATTGTATAATTGTGTGTGTGTGTGTGTGTGTGTGTGTGTGTGTGTGTGTGTGTGTGTGTGTGTGTGTGTGTGTGTGTGTGTGTATAAATTGTATAAACTGTTCTGGAGATCATTCAGCCTCTTACCTTGGATGCCCAGAATATAAACTTCGTGTTTTGGCCGGTAAGCTGAAGTCTTCCAACCATATGCCATACTCTGAGGCTCTCAGACAAACCAAAGCTCAAATGAGCAAAGGAGGGGTACAGGTGCAGGAATTAAAAGAAGACCCAGGGTGCCGGGAAACGATAATTCAACCAAAGCTAATCACCACAGTAGGTCTTATTCCTCGGTTCTAAGTCAAGGAATGATGAAGACTAATCAACAAAACCCGCTGCCCACTTCTTTGGATTCTAGCCCCCCTTCAGTCTGGGGGGGACTCGTATTTTACCAACTCATAGTGACAGTTCAAACCAAACTAGTATTGCTGTCACAAATCAGACAAGTATAGGACAGACATCAAACATTTCAAAAACATCTGTGCTAAGTACTCTTAAAGAAAAATCTGACTCTTCAAGTTCGTTCAAAAAACAATCTGTAAATTTTGATCTTGAAAAGATTTTAATATATCTTGAAAATCTCTCAGTGAAATTTCTGACCATCCTAACAAAAAATGTCTGATGTCATGACTTCCTCAATCATTGAATTGAAAACAATTCTGTCCAATGCCTGTCTGAACTCCAAATGAACGTACAAAGAGAAGTTCTGTCAAACGTAATCCGTTTTTGGTGTTCTCTGTTGCTGGGTACTCTCAGTTATAGTCCTTTTCCTCACGAATAACATGATGTGTATGAGGCCTGATCAAGTCAACCCTACTGGTATGTGCTCGTTTTTCTACAATGGAATTGTAGAAGTAAGTGCAATTTTGTATATTTGGAAAATTTTTTGCAGAAGAAGCGTTCTTTTGACGTAGTTGTGCTTCAGTCATTGAATTGCCACAAAAATGACTTACCCAAGTTAAACGGATTCTTTTACCCACCTGTTATAGATGAGGTAAAAGCCAACGTTAAAAATAAAAGTTGCTACATATGTAGCTTGCAATCTTATGTATCAACCGTGCAAAACACCGTGTTCTTCAAAAGATAAACGTTTATATTCTTGCTGTATAGAAATTAAGGTTGATGGTAAATACTTCAACATTTTGAACTGTTATTATCCAGATGGAGTGTCTAAAGGTGAAGCTGACTGGATAATGGATTAGACTGCTCTAGACAATGGATTATTCTTGGCGATTTTATTTCCCACCACGCCTTGTGGTCCGAAAAATCCCAATAATATTGTTAACAACAACGAATACCTTGCCAGTACAATAATCAACGCCAATCTAACCATTTTAAATGACGGATCTATAACAAGAACTGCTGATCGATCAGATCAACGTTGCTCATCGATAGATTTGTCTTTAGTTTCCCCAGACATAAACCCTTTGTGTACTTGGCAGGTTCATCAAATACCGTTAGGCAGTGATCATCTCCCTATTGAAATCCAACTTCTAGTGAGCCCGGAAAAAAAAAATCTACAATTCTGAATGCACTAAATATAATGAAGATAAGGCTGATTGGGCGCTTTTCAATCAATCAAATTTTGACAGCAGGTTCATCTTTTCTAAATTTCAATCAAAATACAGTGTTAGAGGAAGATTTGGAAAACTGTTATTTTGAATTAAGAAAACTTATACTTAAGGCTGCAGATTCTGCAATCCCAAAAGTCAAATTAAAGAATCATCCAAAGAAAGCATCAAACCCCATGGTGGAATATTGCGTGTGAAGTCGCCGTGGGTGCGAAAACTAAGGCCTTCAAAAGCTGGATGATAAGCCGTCATACGCAACCTAAAAGTAGAGTGTGGAACAGTTACACGCTGAATACAAAAAAAAGCTAACACCAATAGTAACAAAATTGTTGCTTTTGCAAAGCAGCAATATTACAAAAACTTAGTCATCAACTGTTCCAAACACCCAAACGATAGCACTTTACTTTGGAAAGAAATCAGAAAATCTAAAGGTTCTTTTCATCTCCCAGATCCTGTCTTGATCGAAAACGATAAAATCTATAAAACAAACGAGGAGAAAGTTGAATTATTTGCTGACACTTTCGCAGCAATGAGTCAGACTGAACATCTGCCTAAAGAAGAGCAAGAACGAAGAAGAACTATTGAAAACGAAGGGAGAAACATTGAACCACATGACAACGACAACACGTTATATATTAATAAAAATCTAACAATGGAGGAGCTTCTGTACTCACTTCACCGTTTAAAATCTGGTAAAATTGCTACAGGATTTGATCCCATTTCTTACAACATGATAAAAGCATTTTCCACAATGCTTTTTGAAAAAAATTATTAGAGTTCTTCCAATTATGCTGGAAATCCGGAAAGCTGCCAATGGCTTGGAAGAAAGCAACAGTTGTACCTATCCATAAACAAGGAAAATCAAAAAGAAAATCTTCTAATTTTCGACCCATTTCTTTGACTCCTCACATTGGAAAACTTTTTGAGAGGATAATGAAATTCAGATTAGAACATTTCCTTGAAAAGAATGGGATTTTGCCAATCTTTCAAGCTGGTTTCAGAAAAGGGAGGGGTGTCACTGATCATGTTAGTCTTTTAGCTTCACACGTCAAAAAAGCCTTGGCTAAGCGACACTCCACTTTAGCCACGTTTTTTTGATATTCATAGAGCGTACGATTCCGTTTGCATTTTAAATTATTGTCCAAGGCTCATGAAATTGGGATTAAAGGTCGTTTCCACATGTTTTTACAATCGTTTTTATCTGGGAGAACGCTACAAGTAAAACTAAATGGTGTGCTGTCAAGTACAAGATATGTTAACATGGGTGTCCCTCTCAAGGAAGTGTAATTTCTCCAATCCTCTTCTCATTGATGCTTTGATCTTAACCAGATTGACACAAAAGGGGCAACTTTAGCTGCTTATGCAGATGATATTGCAATGTGGAAAAAAATGTAGATTGTAATTTTACAAAAAACAAAATCAAGCGTAATAAAATTGTTGAACAGTTTCAGTTTGCGGTCAGTAAACTTGTTAATTATTTGAATTCAAACGGTTTTAACCTATCAACGGACGGACAAATCGGTTTTTATAATATTTACAAAGAAAAATATCGATTTTGAAGGTAGGGATGCTGTAAAAGTAAAAAAGGTGATTCTTTCATTTTCCCAAGTAAGCAAGTAAAATTTCTAGGCGTTATTTTTCACTATAAACTATTCTGGTGTAAACATATAAATCATCTCGTGGAAAAGGCAAGAAAGAAAATTGCGTTACTGCGCGAGTCCTAACTGGAATCCCTCTAATAAATTATGGATCCAATCTTATCCATGTCGCCTTAGGGACAGTTCGTTCGATTGTAAGTTATGGTCAAGAAGTATTTTTTACTGCACCAAAGACAGAGTTACATAAGTTAACTAGTATTGATTCCTTAGCATTAAAAATTGCTCTGGGGCTTCCAAGATGGGCATCAATTGATATGACGTACAGAGAGGCAGGAGTTTTGCCTTTAAATGAACATAGGATGCTCTGTGCTTGTAGCTACTCAGCACGAGCAAGAACAGTCCCTAACTCAGTTACCTCTGAACTTGATGAAAGCACCTACGTTTCTAGAGAGATACGGAATAAAAGGCATATACGTCATTGTTTGATTATGTGTCTCCTCTTTTACACATGCATGCGACTTTTCGTTTGACAACATTGTTAAAATAACCAAATACCCTTTCCCCCTTTGGTTGATGAAACAAGCAGATATTTTCTATTCCTATGGTAATATACTAAAAAAAATGAGAATCCACTTTTGCTTGCTTCTCTTGTTAAAGAATTGATTTACACTGAATATGAATCTTATCTGCATATTTTCACTGATGGTTCAGTTTCGTGTACTTCTGAGGTTGGTGCTGCTTTCGTGATACCTTCCCTTAACATTGAAAAAAGATTTCATATCACCAAAGGTTGTTCTATTTTCACTGCCGAGTTATTTGCTCTTATGAAAGCTATTGATTTCATTCTTGATATGCAAGTCTTACCAGAAAGAATACTGATTTTGTCAGATTCCAAGTCTGCTTTAACGGCTTTACACCGTCAAAATACATCGAGTCGACCTGATCTCATCAGTGAAATTTTATTTTCAATTCACCAGTTAATGATGCGAGGTTCTAAAATAACATTATTATGGGTACCCGGTCACTGCAATCTTCGAGGGAATGAACTGGCTGATACCTGTGCAAAAGAGGCTTCAATGTGCAAATCGAATACAGTTTTATGTGA
>JADBJO010000460.1:635000-637500 GCA_016801955.1 Conus betulinus | reverse complement strand
GAGGACGACGCGAAACTGAGTCCTGGGTACTCCATATTTGACAGGTAATATATTGGATGTTGAAGAGTAAAGATAGACAAAATGTTGACCACTGTTTTGGAATGATGAAATCAATTGGACATACAATAATTTGTGTGTGTGTGTGTGTGTGTGTGTGTGTGTGTGTGTGTGTGTGTGTGTGTGTGTGTAGAGAGAGAGAGTTGCATAACAACTTGTGGTCTATGACTGCGAGTGCCTGTGTGTGTGTGTGTGTGTGTGTGTGTGTGTGTGTGTGTGTGTGTGTGTGTGTGTGAGAGTGTGTGAGAGAGAGAGAGAGAGAGAGAGAGAGAGAGAGAGAGAGAGAGAGAGAGAGAGAGAGAGAGAGAGAGAGAGAGAGAACATTCTTTATTTACGAAGATAGAAAATAAGCATTAGTGTGATTTTTTTTCATAAAGTCAACCTCCCGGAATAGGGTAAAATTTTTAACAAAGAAGGATATGTAGAACCATGTAAGACGAAGTCTTATGAGAGAGAGAGAGAGAGAGAGAGAGAGAGAGAGAGAGAGAGGAGAGGGGGGGGGCGGGAGGGAAGGAAAGAGAGAGATTGGGATGGATGGGAATAAGATGAAGGTGATGAAGGAAGGGGAAGGACCCATGCCAACTAAATTCACATAAGCAGCAAGGCTAACCCAGGCCGAAAAAAACGTGATTTGTGTGAACCTGTTCGACACGGAAATCTAGGCCTCTATACAAATAAGACCCTAGCACAGAGTACAAAACAACGCTTACTTTATACACAAAACGAAATAGACAAGTGATTTATTGACAAATATGTATTATTCGGTCATGTTATGTGTGTGTGTCTTTCACGTCTATCCACTATTCATATTAGACGAGTCATGTATGTACGAGACAAGAACATGCACAAAACAATACTCCCAAGTTGCGGAGAAATGGGGATGTATGCTGCGCAAATACATTGATCTAAACTGCGCACGTAGCTTGCCCGAAGTCTCACCAGGAGTCGAAGCGATGACGTAAACGATATCAAATTTCCAAGGAAAAGAAGCCATGACGTAAAATAGATCAGAGCTCCGAACCGGAACTCTCATGCAGCTGAAGTAAAACAACAGAAATCCACGTAGCCATAATGGTGGAATACTCTTAGAAGTTTGAAGAGGGTAAGTTTCTGAACTTTTTTTCCGTATATTTGATACCTCGACAAAAGGATGGTCCCACTACATGCAGAGTGCCTTTTATTATTAGGCTACGTTTTATCATTTTTTTGAAAATTTCCTGCCTGTTTTATTATGTACAGTTCTGAAATGAAGAAAACATGAATTAGAAAAAAAGGTACTCAGCCAGAAATATTTCAGTGCTTATGTTGACGAGCGCAAAAGCGATCAATAAATTCTATGAAAAGCTGCCAAAGCCCCCATGATTTCTACGAATGTTTGACAAGTGAAGAACAAACGGTAAACGTTACCCATTTTCTTAAAACAAAAAAGAAAAAAAAAAAATCGGTTTTCGCAATTTACACACACACACGCGCGCGCGCGCGCGCACGCGGTTTATATTAAATGTGCGGCTTAGCCAGCGATTTCGTGGTGCATTTTGTGTATACCTGTGTAAACCACATTTGTTACACGATACAGGACTGAAAAAAACGTTTTCTATGAAAAGGAGAACAGACAGGCTTGAGAATGAATGCTCCTCCATTCACTCAAAAAAAAAAAAAAAAAAAAAAAAAAAACAGAAAGAAAAAAAAAATGAAAAAAAAAAATGATACGTACGTAAAAAGGAGGGGAGAGAGGTTAAGAAAAGAAGACAGAAAAAAACAAAAAAGAGAAAAAAAAAAAAAAAAAAAAGGAGAGAAAGAAAGAAAGAAAAAGAGTTTTCTTTTAATAATAATAATAATAATAAAAAAAAAACTTTTTCTTTTGCCATATCATTATGTTATGTTTTTGGCCAATGGACGCAAAACTAAACATGTGAAGCGCTGAACACACACACACACACACACACACACACACACACACACACACACACAACACACAGATCTGAAATGATAATTTCACCGGACTCTCCACAAATGAGGACAGAAAAAAGGACTGTAGCGAGCAACCAAAATACAACCCTACTCAAAGAGGTTATCGCTGCAATCGGATGCAGCACTTGACATTCGTTGCGCATACAGGACGACAGACATTTGGGCCAGATACTTAGGGTCTCATGTAGGACTGACGTAAGTGCGCTCCAGTTAGCACAAAAAGAGAAAAAGACACACACACACACACACGCGCGCGCGCGCTCACACACACACACACACACACACACACACACACACACACACACACACACACACACACACACACACACACACACACACACACCAATCCGCCAGCCCGCGCGCACGCACGCATGCATGCACTCTCACACACACAAAGGCGACGTAGAACAGAGGTGAGCAAGGAGGAAGAGGGGGTCGAGAGGGGAGGTTGCGAAGTTAGGGTTGGGAGCAA
>JADBJO010000460.1:607500-612500 GCA_016801955.1 Conus betulinus | reverse complement strand
CGTGATATGACAGAGAGAGAGAGAGAGAGAGAGAGAGAGAGAGAGAGAGAGAGAGAGAGAGAGAGAGAGAGAGAGAGAGAGAGAGAGAGGAGGAGTTTCATATATATGTCAGCCCATCATGAAAGGTGAGTGAATACATAAAAACTGAGTGAAGAAACGTAACAGGCATGACACAAACACCAACCAAACTAGAAGGGCTCTCGGCAGATCGCAGACCTCCGCCAATGCTGAACAAATTTCTACCATAACGTTTTCGTTGGTTCTGATGGAAGGAGTTATTCCTCTCCCCCCCCCCCCCCCCCCCCCCCCCCCCCCCCACATCCCCCTCCCCCAGTGTGCCATGAACGCACACACACACACACACACACACACACACACACACACACACACACACACACACACTGTACCTTGACAAAGAGTGATGACAAGACTTTAAATATTCTCCATACAAATGCTTATGCATGCACGATGTGATGAATTGACCAGCCTCAAGGAAAATCATTGAAAACTTTGTCATCAATAGAAATAGACATACACATAAACTGTCTCTTCCCAGACCTCGAAGTAATCTTTAAAAATCAAGTTTTCTATATTGTGGAGGGACCGCATGGAATTATTTGCCTACCACCGTAAAAAATGTCCCTGGAAAGAGACATTTAAAAAAGTACTAAAAAATGCGTCTGATGGAAACTCTGCGCAGGTGGAAGAGTAACCTCTGTAGCGGAGGCAGATATAGAGTATATAAAGTATGTACATATACTTTGCAAGATTTCGCTGTTTCTCTCACTTTGAATAATTTACAGATAAGCAAAGAGAGATTACGTACACCTTCAGATAGAGTTCCTGCTCGCGCCCTGCTTCCATCATCCACCTTCCTTCCTTTATTTTCCGTCCCATTTGTATTGCTGGACACGTTGATTACCATATGTAGTGATTGGCATAATTAAAATTTAATGATAAATAACATGGTGGATTGCTTCAATGTACACGTTTAACTCTCATTGAAAAATCCAGTAAATTCGTACGATTTTCAAAATGGTAAAAACAAGAGCAGCCCACAAAGAAAGAAAAGAAAAAATGTTCAACAAAAAGTAAGTTCGATTCTTGTGAATGTTCTCGGGCTTGGATCTCAATCTCAATCTTCGACTCCGAACGAGCAGGCATCTAGCCAAACGAACAGCCACAGCACATCAGACCCTGCAACGGCGTTTGAAAACCCTGATGGAAATACTGGTCAGTCTGAATATTCCATAGAATTACTGACGTGCACAATCAAAATGCTCTGCGACAGAATTTCGGTCATAGAAAAGAAAGTTGAGGAGCTGACGAAAGAAAACAAAAAAAAAGGAGCTACAAACAAGCTGAAACCGTAAGTGTTGGTACACAAACAAATAGTACAGCAACAACAACATCTTCTGATACACACACAACGTAGCAACATACCACATATGCAGACAAGCTGAAGTCTTCAGCTCACAATTTATTCCAGCAAAAACTCCACCAGCAAAAGTCAGTGCCACAAAAGCCCCCAGAAGAAAAACCATCTGAAGCAAAGAAAAAAGGAACAGTTGGCTGACGTCAAATCTAGTGGCATCAAGTCCGATGACGCTAAAAAGGTACATTCCGACTCTCTTCCCAATGTTCTTTTTTTGCACGACTCTGTTATGTCAAGAGTCAACGCTAGGCGCCTGGGAGAGGCATACGGACTTAAAGTTGTCTCCAAAAGAGCTTTCAAGATCTCAGACTGTGAAAAAGAACTTGAAAACATTGGTTCAGAAGTTCCGATTGATTGTGTGATACTGCATACTGGAATAAATGATTTGAAAAGTACTGACCCTGGAGTTTCAGCAAAAAAGATGATTAGTGTTGTCAACAAAAATCAAACAGCAATCTCCGAAAACAAAAGTCGTGGTAAGCAAAGCAACGCCAGTCAAAGATCAGATTCTGGAGGGGACGACGACAACTATTCAACGCTTTACTGTTTTCCGAATTTCCTCGTCATCAGACATCTCTTCTCTCTCATGAGAACCTTGATCCACTCAACAACCGGCTCATGAGGGATGCCATCCCACCCGTCTGACAGAGGTACCAGCATCCTCGCCGGAAATCTGGGGCGGCATGTCCATCGTCTCTTTTGGCAGAGACAGCGCCGGAGACATCGCCAGAATCAGACACGCGGGAGAGGCGCCTGGAACCACGAGCCATTCCCCCCCCCACCTCCTGCTGGGTCGTGTCGGAGCTCCCGGTCCCGTGGCTTTTCCATCCTCGTGCAGGGGACACATGGGACTCTTACAGTTGGCAATTCGTCCCTTGGTGACTCGTCAACTTCACCTTGCCATTTGATTCTTTTAACTATGTCTTATGAAAACTTCCAATGATAATTTATTAATATTTCAATGGAACTGTCGGTCAATATCAACAAAATCTCTTACACTTTGAAAATCATATATATCAGCATAATTATTCAGTGCTAGCATTACAATCACTAAATGTAGATGCTCATAAGCTACCGAAAATACGCAATTTTTTATTATCCACCTTTGTATAACTATAGGAATGATGGTAAAAAGATTCAAACTGCCATTTATGTGAGAAGGGATCTAAATTATTGTCCTCTGAACCCTCCTACTCCTACTAATGCTGAAGTTTTCGCAACTGGGGTTACTGTAAAACTGAACAAGCAGACACATTGAACATCATTTCTGCTTACTATCCCAGTGGCCCAAAGGCAGATAATACAGACTGGTTAAAAAACCTTCCTTTGTCAAACAACAAATGGGTAATACTGGGAGATTTCAATGCGCATGCTCCATTTTGGGAATATGGTTGCACCACTATAACTTGCAACCGTTTAGTTGAAAATATTGTTGACTCCAAATTGGTTTTATTAAACGACGGTAGTATTACCAGACTGCCAGACATTTCCACTCATAAACCTACTTCTATTGATTTATCTTAATTTCTCCGGAGTTGGCAGTAAACTCGGTATGGTCAACAGAGGATGATACTTTGGGCAGCGATCATTTCCCAATCATCATACAGTTAAAGGAGCATATTGAAAATGAAGAAGATGGAAATGAAGATAGTATCCCAAAGTTTTCATATAAAAATGCAAATTGGTCTCTGTATGAATCGATCTTGTCCAATACACATTTCCGTAGCATTGAAAATGAAGGTATAGATGCATATTATACAGAGTTTTGTCGACATGTCTTACAGGCTGCCGGAAAATCTATTCCTATTTGTAAAGATGCCCAACAGTGGAAATATGTTGGTAATTCATGGTGGAATTTAGATTGTGCGATAGCTGTAGCTCTTAAAAAAGAAGCTTATAAAGCTTGGCTGAAAGTGAGAACAGATGAAAATTTCCTAGCTATGAAACATGCCAAAAATAACAGTAACAGAGTCGTTGCCCGAGCGAAAAGAATACATTTCTCAGAATTTTGTAGATCCAAAATCGGAATCAAAAGATATCCATAAGGTTTGGAAAATGGTTAAAAAATTGAAAAATGGTTATTGCTTGCAACAGTACCCAATTAAGTTAGATAATAATGCTCTTCCATCCTCACAGGAGAAAGCTGAGGCATTCGTCAAAATATTTTCAGAAAATAACTTGCTGTCTAGTCTCAGTCCATCTATCAGGTGTTTTAGAGAGGAGGAAGAAAAACGAACTATCTATCAGGATCCACCACCAAATCATTCCCATTTAAAAACGCTCCTATTACATATGATGAATTTTATGAGACGTTAGAATCTTTTTCTTCAAATTCAAGTGCTGTTGGCCTAGATGGTATATCCTATCAACTGTTATACCACTTGCCTTCATATTGGAAACGATTACTGCATTCATTTTACCAAAAATGTTGGTTTAATGGAACTCTCCCTAGTATCTGGAAGAGATCTGTTGTAGTCCCAGTTCCAAAACAAGGTAAGCCCAGGTCAGACATTGGTAGCTACAGGCCAATAGCACTAACCTCTCATGTTGGAAAGTTGTTAGAAAAGATTATCCAAAGACGTCTTTTATATTTTTGTGAAAAAGAAAGTATAATCCCAGCGAATCAAGCGGGATTTCGCAAAGGTCGATGTACAATAGATCATTTGGTGAAACTTACAAGTCAAATTAAAAAGCAGTTTGCTAGACGGAAAAGCACACTTGCTACCTTTTTTGATATCAGAAAAGCGTATGATAGTATCTGGCACGCTAGACTACTTTATAAATTGAAAGAAATAGGAATTAATGGAACGATGTTTCAATACTTTAAAAGTTTTTTTCGCAGAGATCCATATGTACAAGAATAGGGAAGGTTTACTCGTCTTTTCAGAGCATTGATATCGGAATTCCACAGGGTTCTATTATAGCCCCCATGTTGTTTAACATTCTTATTTATGATCTTCCAAAGATATTATCAAAAAGTGTGTGAGTTTAGTACAATATGCTGATGACATTGCTATGTGGATAAATACAAATATTCGAAAGCATACTGGCAAGAGAGTTACGAATCATACAGAGATATATCAGTTAGAAATAGATAAAATAAACAACTTTATGGAAAATAACGGGCTTATTCTCTCAGGTGAAAAAACACAATTAATGCTTTTCAATAATGGAGACAATCCACTGATTTGCCAAGCTTCAAATTGAATGGCTCTGAATTGCAGTACTCACAAAACATAAAATTTCTGGGTGTGAATTTAACCCCTAAAAACTTAACTGGCGTTTTTTACATTGAAAGCTTGATAACTAAAACAAGGAAACGTTAAAACTTATTGAAAATTATTTGTATTCAGCCGTGGGGGCTCAAGATACAAAAACCCTCCTGCACCTAGCTGTTTCTAATAAGATCAAAACTAGTGTACGGACAAGAAGTTTATTTTTCAGCTCCTCAAAGTCTACTGAAAAAATTGCAAAGTATAGACAGCAAAGCTATCAAATTAGCGCTTGGTGTCCCAGTGCACACAAACACATTGAAGGTGTACAAAGAAATTGATATGCTATCACT
>JADBJO010000460.1:595000-602500 GCA_016801955.1 Conus betulinus | reverse complement strand
ACACGCACACACATACACACGTAATCACAGACATATATCACACACACACACGCGCGCGCGCGAGCGCGCGCACGCACGCGAACACACGTAAGCACACACAGACGCACAGACACAGACACACACACACTTACGCACACAATCTGAATACACTTACACACAGAATGAGCGCACACGCAGACACAGACAAACACACAGAGACACAGATACAGACAGACGGGCAAACAGACAGAGAGACACGCACACACACGCACGCACGCACGCACACACACACATACGCACACACACGCGCGCGCGCGCGCGCGCGCGCGCGCGTGTGTGTGTGTGTGTGTGTGTGTGTGTGTGTGTGTGGTTGCGCACGCGCGAGTGCATATGCGTGTTTTGTGTTATGTTGTATTGTGTTGTGTCGTGTCGTGTCGTGTCGTGTCGTGTCGTGTGTCGTGTCGTGCGTGCGTGCGTGCGTGCGTGCGTGCGTGCGTGCGTGTGTGCGTGCGTGCGTGCGTGCGTGCGTGCGTGCGTGCGTGCGTGCGTGTGTGTGTGTGTGTGTGTGTGTGTGTGTGTGTGTGTGTGTGCAAGCAATCAAAGACAAAGCGGCGAGAGATAGCGCGGTGCTTCGTTTAGAGCTTTCATGTTTTGGTTGTTAATGTCTTGTGCATATTGATTTTGTTTTGGTTTTATGTGTGTGGTGTCTTGATTTCTTTTGATAAAATTATCTCGCAGTATTCCTATATTATCCAGATGATAGTAGTTAGTATGTTTGACATTTCATGCTCCATAATTAACAATCACAATATAGTTTATTGGGTTGTTTCTGTTTTAAAATGTTTGCACTTCACGGAGTCCATTTACGTTATTTACATTCCTTTTAAGCTGCCATGACGACAAAAACGTTTGTATTACTATTTTTCTGCCCTTTTGAATAAAATGCTTCCTAAAATGATCACCTGTGGCTAAGACAGACCGTAAGAGATCTACATTCAAAGTGACGATTTGAACAAAAAAAGAGACGTGTTCTATTTTTCTGACAGCAGAAACAAGATACCTATTTTCTCCAAGAAACACACCAGAAAGAAAATATTGACAATGACAAGTAAGGTAGCTGGGGATTTAATTTGTGGTTGGCTAGGGCTGAGTCGAAGAAAATGGTGCTTCTACATTGTATAATGATATTTCTGAATACAAGCTACATAGCACTGTAAGAGATTCCACTGGCTGTTTTATTTTCATTAGCATACAATTTGGGGGCATAACCCATTGTTCAACGTTCTTAGGGTCTTGCTTTAATAGTGTTACAAACAAAACATACAATTTGTGAAAATCGTGTATTTGAAGGAAAAAATAATTCTTTTTGTAGAAGCTCAAAATCTTAAAACTGACAGAAGAGAAGAATCGACTTTGCGCTCAGGTAAATTATTCATTAAGAAATGTCAATTCTAGGCTGCAGTGTCTTCAGTCCTGATATTTTCACGTTAGCTGAAATACACATAGACTAAAAGAGGTATTATTTTCTGTCAAGGGAGAAAACAGGAATTTCGATAGCGATGGCGACCATCTTTCTTCCTTTTTGATTGAAATTCAACAATATTTAGATGCTTTGCGAGTAGCGCGTCTTTACATCTATTTCTTCTTGAAAAAATCTACGACTTTCTTCTTTGATTAGCTTTAGCACCGCTTAAGTATTAAGATCTGATGTAAACGAAATGTACGATGTTTGAATCTATGCATGTATGAATATCTGCTTTTATACACACACAACACACACAACGCACGCACGCGCGCGCGCGCGCGCGCGCACGTGTGTTGCCGCAGCTGTTCAATGTTGCTTTTCTTTTTGCGGATGTTATTAGTTATTCATTATTTACTTTTGATATTGATCAGTTCATGAAATTTGTATTTTTGTATTACAATGTAACCAGTTTGTTTTTGTTTCATGCTGCACCTTTCATTAATGGGTAAAAAAAAAAATTCATTACATGGGGGAAAAATCCTTTAAAAACACACACACACACACACACACACACACACACACACACACAAAAAACACACTCAACGTGCATTGGCCTAAAACCCACAACACATCGAGAAGGACAAGGTTAGGGGGTCATTGGACTTGGAGAGAGAGAGAGAGAGAGAGAGAGAGAGAGAGAGAGAGAGAGGGGGAGGGGGGGGGGGGGGTGGGGGGTAACGTACCGTGGATAACAGTGGATGTCTTGAACTCGGTCAAAATCAAACGGTGGAAGCGATAGCATCTTCAACAGCTCTTGAGACAGGCATTTCACGCGTTCGGTCCACCACCTGTCTATTCAACAAGGCCCGGCTGAAGACTGGGGGTAATCTCCCCTGTTGTTGTTGGACTGACGGGGCTCGGGTGTTTAAGAAGAGGACTGAAGTGTTTTGCTGTATGGGAGGTGTGGACAGAGAGAGAGAGAGAGAGAGAGAGAGAGAGAGAGAGAGAGAGAATGGTCGAGGAGCAGGGTTGGGGAGCAGGGAAGTTTAGGAGGGGAGGGCAGGTTTGGGCTACGAACGGAGATGGTATAAAGTGGGACAGAGGTAAAATCAAAAGGGGACAGTGGTAACAGTGGTAGAGTTGGAGAAGTGGACGGAAGTGAGCCTATAGTCATGTATTAATTTATTTATTCGTTCATTCATTGTTCCTTCAAGCTGCTAAATATCTAATGAACAAGGACGGTGGTTGTTGGGTTTTTTGTTTGTTGTTTGTTTGTTTTGCTTCATGTTTGAACAGTGACATTTACTTGAGAGCGAACTACTATCGCTTGTGGTCAGCCTTTCTGCAGCACGCACACAGACCATAAGCAAGCACAGCAGAGTAAGTAAGGAGTTCCCTTCCCCTCGGCCCCTCCTCTTCTCCATCCTCCCAATAAAAATCGTCTCACAGTGTCAATCTCTAATATCCTTTCCACACTTAGCAAGTGTCAGAATGGGGACCATCACGCTTTTGTCTCTCGCTTCCCTTCTGTTGCCCGCCTCGCCTTTGCATGCCCACGCCTGGCGACTTATCAGAAAAGCATTATGCAAATCGACCGGTCAGGTGGCTTGCTCTCGGAACTCGTTCTTCGCTTCGGCTGTTTACTCCATGTCGTTCATTCAAATGCTCCTTGTCTTCGTTATTTCAATGAAGAGTACGAAAGTACGAGCAGAGTTATCTTTGACATAGAATTTGAAAGCGATAACAAACCCTTGATCGATCTTATTGTACAAAGAAAGAACAAAAACCACAGGAAAAACCGAGCGCAGAGGAGATGCTTGGTTGCAGCAGAGCACACGATGGTTACTCTTTTCTGAATGGCAGGCCAACGTTACCGTGTGAGTGTCTCGCTTGAAACGTTGAGCATGTTCAGTTTCCCACACTGAACGAATATTTGCTCTTATGCTGGCTACTTAAGTGGTTACACTTGTCCAGTCATAAAGCCAGCATGAAAGCGAGTGCTTATGCAACAGACTTACCTAGAGTGACAAGAAACTCAACGTGCGGTGGGAGCGTTGAGAAGCTTAGGTCGCTGCTCCGTCTGTGGTTCAGTGACGTCATCTCACTCTTTCTCAGCGTGCCGCCGCGAGGATGCCAGGATCTCTTTGAGGACAAATGGATCCCTAGCCTTCTGCCATTTCTGTGCTTCTAGCTTCCTCTTTTCTCTTCCTTTCCTTCACTCTGCCTTTGTTTCATGTTTTTTTTTGTTTTGTCTTTACTGTCGTTTTACTGTTTTTTTTTTATTTATTTTTTTTTACCCGTCTTTGTGGACCAATCCTCCCGTATTTGGTTTGGGAACGTTTTTACACTTATATGTAGTCACAATTTATGACAAGCCAGCATTTTTTGTTTGTTATTGTAATCTAGCAATGACATAGCAAAGATTGTACTCTGTGCTGGGTTAGATGGCAAGATTGTACTATGTGCTGGGTTAGATAGCAAAGATTGTACTCTGTGCTGGGTTAGACAGCAAAGATTGTACACTGTGCTGGGTTAGACAGCAAAGATTGTACTCTGTGCTGGGTTAGACAGCAAAGATTGTACACTGTGCTGGGTTAGACAGCAAAGATTGTACTCTGTGCTGGGTTAGACAGCAAAGATTGTACTCTGTGCTGGGTTAGACAGCAAAGATTGTACTCTGTGCTGGGTTAGACAGCAAAGATTGTACTCTGTCCTAGGCAGACATCAGCTGCCCATTCCTCAGTGTCTGTTTGCCCCAATGACATTTTTGTGTGTGTTTTTGAATGACATTCTTTTTTCGCTTTATTTTAATCTGAGAGTGAGAAATGAAGGGGAATGGGTAAGCGCTCTGAACAAACCTTAACTGGCATAGGAAAACAAACAAACAAACGAACAAACAGAAAGACAAATAACGAAAACAACCACCACCAACGAAACCCTGTAGCTGAGGAGAGCTGAACCCTGCTCCCGGAATTCTCACTTTTTCTAGATGATTGCGTTCTCAACCAGTCCACCTTTCCGTCTCATGGGGAGTGTGGCATTGTAATGTACTCCAATCGTGTCACGGGCACTTGGCGTCACCTCTCTTGACCTCCAATAGATGAAGTGCGTTCTGTTTGTCAGTCTGTCTACTTGCTCCTTTTGCATATCCACACTTTCCGTCTGATTGTCTCCAATTTAAGACGTTGACTCATCAGCATTCTGGTGTAGATCATTAATGGATTACATTTGTGCTAGACGGTCGACAGGTACATTCTCAATGCGACGAGCTTGCGAAGGGAAGCGATGTCGGGATTCAAGCGTGTGGAATTGTCTTACAGTGTGCAATCTCTAATAACCTTGCCACACTTGGTGAGACCTGCTGCTGCTGCTGCTGCCGCCGCCGCCGCCGCCGCCGCTGCTGCTACTACTACTACTACTACTACTACTACTAGTACTGCACTACTACTACTGCTACTACTACTACTACTACTACTACTACTACTACTACTACAACTACTACTACTACTACTACTACTACATGTGCACAATATACATGAACCTAAAACACCGCAAGCGCCGTCCACTCGTTAATTGTTTATTTCAATGTATAAATTTTCGCGACATCGTGACTTCTTCAGTGTCTGTAACAAACACAACTTGCAACTATTTTTTTCATCAGCATCATTTTGAAAATGACTAGCGCTAGGAGTATAAAGTATATAACAAATGAAAATGCACTTCACTAACCATGCATATAAAAAAAAAGAAGAGAAAGACGCATGCCCGAGAACACATTTCTTAGTAACAACGAGAACATGCATACATGTATACTAATCAAACATAGATGTGTAGAAGTGCACACTGTTTGGGGACATTCCACAACCTGACTACTGCCGAGAGAAGAGACGAGTGTTCAGGCCGGCCTTTGAAAGGTCAAGGGAAATCAGAGAGTCGGATGTCGCCAGTTAGTCTGGTGCGTGTCGTTGGGGCTTGAAAAGAAAAAAAAAAATCTTTGACCATAAGTAGTTCTGGTATGAGTTACCCTAAGAAGTCAAGTATCAAAGAAGAGCAGAGCTGTCGGGATAGAGTATAGATCTGGAGCAGATCACAAAGATGGTCTGAGCCAGACCCATTGGCAGCCGAAAAAATTGGAGGGGTAGTCTATTCGGTCAGAAACAAAATAACCAGTGTTGAGATTGGAGAAGAGGAGAAACGTGGACTGATTTAGAAGCTCTGTGGATGAATTTGGCAGCGTTATTCTGGATCCGTTAAAGTCTGTTGAGCAGGTAGTTGGGAAGGCCGACCAAAAGAGAATTGCGATAATCCATCCTTGAGGGACAAAAAGCGCACACGTATGTTTAAGTTGCACTAATAGAAAATTAGTGACGGATACAAACTGATTCCAGGCAGTTTTTAGCTAAGCCACTTCTCCGACTCGTGAAATGTGCTATTGAAAAGAAAACGACCGGCCAGTTGCTACATCAAGACTTAAAACGAATAAAGAGAAAGAAGCATGCGTATTATCAATCAAAAAAAGACCAGGAAAAGAAGTACGTTTGAAACATATTTGGAAGGGGGTGGAGGGTGGGGTGGGGGAACAGGCTAGCTTAAGTTCTGTCTTATCATCATTTAGTTACTGCATACTGAGTCACTCAGTCATGTAGATTAGCAATGCACTTCCGTGTTCCAAACATCAGCGCGCATCAATTTCAGCGATGGAGGCCGACTGATGCAGTTGAGTGTCGTTAGGAAAGCTGTTAAGCGACATCGCAAGACGACAGACGACGTACACACAGAGCCGCATACAGCATGGAAAGCACTGGACCCAGGACAGACCCCTGTGGGGAACCAAACTTCAGGGCAGATACATCGGAGTGCAAACGACTCACTCACATTTTCTGTGTATTGTCTGTCAGATAAGAAGTCACCCACGCTGGTGCAGTGTTACGAATACTAAAAAAAAAAAGGTGTCAAGTCTGGTCAAGAGGGAGTGGTCAGTAACGTCGAAGGTTGCTGTCAAGTCTAACGGAGCACAAAGAGAGATTTTTTTTAATTAACAGATCCAGACAGCCGACAGGCCGATAATTTTTCAAAAGAATTATAATCCCAAGAAGGTTTTCTAATGAGCGGGCATACGATAACGGATTTTAAGATGCCAGTAACTCAACTACATAACAAGGAAAAATTGAAAATATGGGCAGTATATAGCAGCAGAGCATCAAGACAATTGAAGAACAGGGAAGATGGAACAGGATCAGTTTCACATCATTTCGGACCAGAGCTCAGACACACTTTCTTCAGAAACACCCTAGGACCGGCACAACGCAATGCAAAGCAGGACTAGTAGCGAATGAAAATAGTGGAACAACGAAAAAAAAAAAAAAAGATATTTTTACCAGTAAAGAAGTCTGAACAGGGAGTTCATTCACAGAGAATACTACAGGGGGAGGAGTGATATACACTTTCCGAATAGGTTATTTGTAACAGTGCACAACTGTTTGGCTGTGGTGCTTTCAATGAGTTTTTGATGAACAAAACATAAAGTTTGCATTATTAACAATGTCAGTAACGAAATGTTTTAGCTGCCTGACAAAAAAAAATGCACACTAACAGTCACACTGTGGCAAGCCAGTGCCTCTCACCCCCCCCCCCCCCCCCCCCCCCCCCCTCTCCTCTCTCTCAGCCTCCAACAGCTCCACTTCCACAGGATTCCCACCGGAAATCAGGCGCCGAGATCGATGTATGTCATGTATGTCAGTTACAGTGCGCAGGATAGTGGACAGCTGATGAGCAGCTGGATCAGAGGGGAGATCGATGGGCCGTGTCTGTCGGGCACAGTGCGCAGGATAGCGGGCAGCTGATGAGCAGCTGGCTCAGAGGGGAGATCGGATGGAACACAAGCGTTGCAGGGGGATGTATCTGTCAGTGCGCAGTGTACAGTGGTGTGCTCTGATGGCTGACCGAAATGGCCGGAACCCTGTCTGTATTCACCCTGACATATCTCATCAAGCTGAGTCACATTGTTCATGGCTAAGCCGACTATGAAGGAGAACGCGTAACAACAACGATAGAAA
>JADBJO010000460.1:587500-590000 GCA_016801955.1 Conus betulinus | reverse complement strand
TGTGTGTGTGTGTGTGCGTGTGTGTTTTGTGTGTGTGTGTGTGTGTGTGTGTGTGTGTGTGTGTGTGTGTGTGCGTGCGCGCGCGCGCGCGCGCGCGTGTGTGTGTGTTCCTTAGTACTTGCCCAGGTGAGAGAGAGAGAGAGAGAGAGAGAGAGAGAGAGAGAGAGAGAGAGAGAGAGAGAGAATAATGATAATTCCTTATTATTTTGTTATGGAGATAATAAGATGTAAGAAGGGTTCTCGGGATGGGGTAAGTAGGAGTTGTGAGACAGAAGAAGAGAGTGATGTTCGTATGTTCATTGGACTTTGGTCGCCTTTCGATTCTATTAAAGTATCGTAAATCATTTCTTTACAATTTTCTCATTCTGAAATATGTAAATTGACAGTGTGTTATTTTCTTTCTTTCTTTTTTTTTTCTTTTTTTCTTTTTTTTTTTTTTTTTTTTTTTTTTTTGATTATCTTATTTTTTAATTTATTTTATGAATTTGAGTTGCTTATTTTGTTTAAAATGTCAGTACAACCTATGGTTAATCTGACAATAAATGGTTTAAGTCAGTTTGTGTGTGTGTATGTGTGTGTATGTGTGTGTGCGTGTGTGCGTGCGTGCGTGCGTGCGTGCGTGCGCGAGCGCGCGCGCGCGGTGCGTGTGTGTGCATGTTATGTGTGTGTGTGTGTGTGGTGTATGTGTGTGTGTGTGTGTGTGTGTGTGTGTGTGTGTGTGTGTGTGTGTGTGCGCGCGTGTTGTGTGTGTGCGCGCGTATATCTTTGTGCAATCACGTTCGCGATGGTTAGCTTGCCTGTACATCGGTCGTTGGTTAGGAGGAAATTAAGAACTAACCTCCGTGTGTTCGCGGCAACGTGAACGTCGAAATGGGCTGGCTCTTCTTTCCTGCTTGTTTTTCAGTGTTTTCTTTTCTTCTTTTTAATTTTGTTTTGTTTGTCAAAAAAAAAAGTGTGTCTTCTTTGTCTCTTTCTTCCTTTTTTCTAATTACTACCTCCAAAAAAAATTCTTTGCTCTTTGCTTTGAAGAGCGCTTGTGAGCGAGCATGAATGCCAGTGTGTGTGTGCGTGTGTGTGTGTGTGTGTGCGTGCGTGCGTGTGTGTGTGTGTGTGTGTGTGTGTGTGTGTGTGTGTGTGTGTGTGTGTGTGTGAGTGTGCGTGTGTGCGCACACAGCGCGTTTCCATGTACGTGTGGTAATAGCACGCACATGTGTGCGTGCATTTGCGCGCGTGAGTATCGTGCGAGTACCTGTTTGTGCATCGTAATTGATCAAGTCCAAGGTGCCATCCGTCAAGTTCGACCTGGATCGCAAGCTTTCCTTTCGTCCTTGCCCGCAGACGCAGCGGAAAATTCAAAGGAAAGCAGGCTGTGATATACATCAGGCACAGAAGAAACTGTGCATGGCGAGGCGGCTGGGGACCTACTGCTCCGCCAAGACCACTGACGGCTGGCTATCATCCTGCTGCGGATTAACTCCTCATGTAGGGCAGAAACTACCGTCAGACAGGCCGGCGACTTGGTGTGACATGAACAGGACTGAACCTGGCCCAGACCGACCGTCGTCTGCTGTGTCGTGGTCGGTATGGTACTCTGACACGCAACGCGGCCATCGTGGTGGATGTGGAGATGGCTCACTTGTTCCGATGACCGCAGCCGTTTCCGGTACTTGACGACGCAGCGGGAGAGCGGGAGAGAGAGTGGTCCCCTCTTCGCTAATGAACTGGGGTTTGCACGCCACAGTGAAAAACAGCACCACAGCACTGTATAATCGTGAGGCATAGTATGGCCTGCAAATGTTTCGAAAATTAAACAAGATATCAGCTCCAGCAGAATAACCCTCCTCCGCCGATCATTTCACTAGCTCTAAAGGATCGTACCACTAACACCACTAGCTATATACATAAATATACGAACTGTTTGTCTGACATAAGATTTTAGCCCTCAGAACTCGCCTGTGACTTATCTCTGCGCCATGTGGGCTTTCCCTGATAATGCTGATAATCCTATCCCTTTCTCTTTCATCTGTAAGCTTGCAACGGCCTAGCGTATTTCTTGACGTGCGCAAAATTTAATCGTTGTGTACCTATGTAAGAATAGTGTATAGTGTCTACAGTTTTTGTGCATCAGCTTGCCTGTTTTCTTTTTTTTCCAAATACATCTTGATGTTCAGATGAAAAACTGATGAAAACAAGGGGAGCGGGGAGGGGGTAAGAAAGGTTTGTGGTTCCAGCATTCAGACACAGCGGCAATTCGGACCACAATCCAGTTACGTTTATGAAAAGCCGAAACTGTTCACGGGGCATAGGTGTATCAATGTCTTGTCTGTTAACTCACGTCAGAGCTGTCCATCTTTACACCCTGTGTATTATTTGTCACTTCCACTTTTAGTTTCTTAGCACACTCATGCACAAGGCCAACTCAACCGCTTTCAACCCTATTTTCGTGTGTGACCCTGTTCCCCAAATGTACCTTGATGTTGAAACGGATCTTGTAACCGTT
>JADBJO010000460.1:580000-585000 GCA_016801955.1 Conus betulinus | reverse complement strand
TCTCTCTCTATATATATATATATATATATGAATATATATATATATATATATATATATATATGGAGAGAGAGAGAGAGAGAGAGAGAGAGAGACAGAGAGAGAGAGAGAGAGAGATTGTCACAAATCACCAATAATGTACTGCTCTGTTTGGTAAGTATATCCATTCTACAAATCAAACATCTGATGATCCGTGTTTAGACAAAGAGACTAGGGCTAGTTCATAAGTATGCAGATGTAGCCACGGTGTGCATTCACTGTCCTTGAAAATGGTAACGGGCAGGTTTGCTTTCTTTCGTATTCATCGACCTTGACTATGGTAATGAGAAGGCTGCCTGTCTTCCGGTGAACGGACAAGCGAGTGTTTCGGCCCTTATCTCCTGACACTCTAGGGGGGTTGGGCCACACCGGTTCATGACTCCGGATGTCCCTCTGCTGCCCCTTTTTTTTTTCCCATCTTGGGATGAGCCATGACTGGGATTCGAACCCATGCCCTTCTGGACATGCTCATTTCCACTTAATGACTCGCGCACTAACCACTGAGCCACAGGGACACCTGATATTTGTAGGAAAGTTAAGCCTTATGAAGTTCACTTTTGTTCCTCCTTGACCAGATCCAACTTGAACACCTCTCTGCCGCTTCTGCCATTGCTTTCAGGGCTTTGGTTTTTTTTTCCTCCCTGCAACTGAGAGCTGTTTCATGAGGCTGTATGCAGACGTTCCCACAAACCCCCTAGCTCCAATTTCTGCAGTGAGGACTTTGACCTGATAGCCTTCTCTCCTCAGGCTGTTTGCCAGATCAGCATACTTTTCAGTCTTGTAGATCTGAGCTGCCTCCATTCTGTTCTCATATGGCACCGTGAGCTCGATCATGATCAGCTGCTTGGTTGACTGAGAGTGTAATACTATGTCTGGTCTCATGCCACTCTTGCTGATAATCTCTGGGTGACTATTCCATTCTGGGAGGTCTGCTGTGCACTCCCAGTCATCTGCCCCGTCCAGCAGACTCTGCCTGCATGTTCCGAGTGGCACTGTTGTTCTTGGCCATGATTCGCTGCCTCCTGCCGTGAAGAATGTTGCGGGTGCTTTTGGAGTCCTGATTTTCCCTTTTGTGGTGTGTGGTACTAGCCCAGACTACTTGTACAATCTCTTTGAGCACTTGGTTGTGCCTCCATGTGTACCTTCCTTGAGCCAGGGCTACTTTACATGAGCTTAGGACATGCTCCACTGTTTGTTTTTCATGGCAAAGGGGGCATGAAGGATCGTCTTTTTCCCACTTCACCAGGTTTGCATTTGAGGCAGAAGGTCATATGCAGATCTGAGAGAATGAAGCTGATCCTGAGAGGGGCCATGTGCCAAATGTCATTCCAAGTGAGACTTCTTTGGAGTGCATTCTCCCACGTTGTCCATTGCCCTTGCTGGCTCTGCTGGACTGCTTTTTGGAGTCTTTGTTGGTCTTCTTCTTTTCTCATCTCCTGAATCATCATGTCTCTTTTGGCTTTTCCTTTGGCCTTTGACCACCATTCAGTTTTGGTCACCCCAGTCCTTGTCTGTTGGTCTGTGTGTGTCCTGTTATTTCTCTGATCTTGAGACTTTCTTTTGCAGAATCCATCGCCTCTTGAACTTTCCATTTTCTGCCTGTCTTCAGCTGGGGCTTGATTGCTTCAACCACCTTGTCTCCTGAGTCCTCCAGCATGCTTTGAAGTCTGATCTTCCCTGCTTATATTCCTCCAGGATGGATTTCAGTGGTAGTTTCAGCTTTGCTTGGCGACAGTATAGCGCTATGTCAGTCAGACAGGGTGGGACACCAAGCCATTTCCTTGTGAACTTGTTGATTTTGGATTCCATTGCCTCCACTATGCTGGTGCAGATGTCGTATATCATCAGAGGCCATAGGAGCTTTGGTATCAGCATGAACTGCAGACACCAGACCTTGTATTTGCCAGGGAGCCCACACTGGTCAATGGTCTCCAAGCCTTCTTCCGACATCTGTTTGGTTTCTTTTGCTCTTCGTGTGTTTCAGCGTATCATCATACCATCTTCCAAGGCTCTTGACTGGCTCTTCTGTTACTGTTGGAATGGTCTGGTTGGCAACACTGAAGACCACAGATTCGGCCCACTTTTCCTTTCCTCAGTGAGAGACTCCGTGATTTCTTTGGCTTGAACTTCATTCTGGATGAGGCAACTATGTCGTCCAGCCTCTCCAGCACGTGACGTGTCGTCTTCTCTGGATGAAATCACTGTAGTGTCATCCATGAAGGCCTTGAGAGGGGGCATCTTGTATCCATCGCCAAGGTCTGTTTGTCTTGCGTTGCTTGTTGCTGCTTTCAAGATGACTTCCATTGCCAACACGAACAGTATTGGGGAAATGGCACAGCCCATTGCAATGCCCACTTCCAAGTTGATCCAATCTGTTGTGTACTCCTTGGTAGAGAACCGCATTGAGAAGCCATTGAAGTACTTCTTGAGCATGTCGCGGATGTTCTTTGGCACATGGTACATCTTAAGAGCCAACTGTATCATCTCATGGGGTACAGATCCATATGCGTTTGCCAGGTCGAGCCACACTACGTCCAGGTCTCTTTTCTGTTTTTGCTCTTTGGATTGCGTCCCAGATCATTGTGGCGTGTTCTACACAGCCAGCACACGCCTGGAATGCCACCTTTCTGGACTGACACATCCAAGTACTTGTTTTCCATGAGGTACTTGGTCAGCCTTGCTGCCATGACAGAGAAGAAGATTTTCCCTTCGACGTTCAGTAGTGATATTGGCCTGAACTGGCTGATGTCACTTGAGTTTTGCTCTTTGGGGATGTACACACCATCTGCCGTCATCCACTGGCCGCTGATCTTCTGATTTCTCCAAGCTGATCGCAGCAGCCTGTGGAGCCACTCCAGCACCTTGGGACATTTCTTGTACAGCTGGTAAGGTATTCCGTTTGGCCCTGGGTGATGATTTGGCTCTGGCTTTGTCGACCACCTTCTGATTTCCGCCAACGTTGGAGGCTTGTCATTGAACTGTTCCTCAGGGTTGGTTGGCCACACCAGACCCTTGAATGTCGAGTGGTGCTTTGCTCTGTGAGTCAGAGTATGTTTTTCTCAGATGCTGCTCAAGAACTCCTTTGTCCACACTTAGGGTCCCAGATTTTGGCTGCTCGAACAGAGTTCTGGCAAACTGGAAGGGGTCTCTGAAGAAACGCTCTTGTGTCTTCTTCTTTTTTGCTTTTCCTCTTCCTCGCAGATTCCGCTTTGCTGAGGGCGCTGTGTTTTGCTTTCAGGTCTTCCCAGAGTTTTTCCAAGCCTTGTTTTTCAGCTGGCAGAGCAGTCTTCATTTGCTTCTTGAGGTTTTTCTTTTGGACCCTGATCTTGTCCATCTCTTCTTGGCGTCTGGATTTCTTTGGAGGTGTTTTCTCTTTGGGTAGTTTTGCTCCATAGGCGTCTCTACATGTGGCATACACAATGTCCCCATATGTGGCTAGTTTGTGTTCCAGGGTGCTTTTCCCCTATCAGTGCATCGAGTCTTTGGACGATTTTTGCATCCAGTTTCTCCCAATCTTCAGTCTCGTTTGCTCGTGGCAGGTGAGTTTTTCAGGCGCCTGGCATCGAGGGCCTGTGCAAATTCCTCATCCGAACCAACAGCGTGGATGTCCTTGGCACTGTGGTTTAAATCCTGGCCTTGGTCTTCCGACGTCTTATCTGCTGATGCAGTGCGCTGCTGCTCATTCAGATGAGTCTTCACACATCCCATCTTTGTTCTGTGGATCTTCATGCCACGGGTGGTAGCGAAACGCTTTCCACAGACACATGGATATTCCATTTGGTCCATGTTCGTAGTCCGTTTGGGATTTGCAGTCGTGATTGGGTGAGCACCGATGGATTCATCATTCTCTCCCCCTTTCGGTGAATCCTGGGAGCATCTTTTCCTTTTGTTTTTCGTAGCCACATGTTGAAGGCAAAGTGGGGAGCCAGCCCACAGAGCCCTTGGTTCTGGTCTTTCCCAGTGTCCTCGGTCTTTCCCGGACGTCCTCCGGCCTATTCCCGGAAGTCAATGGTTTACCCATGCATCAGTAGAAAGAAACTCGTGGAGAGCGTGGCAGCAGAGAGTCCTCAGAAGAGAAGCCCCCTCAAGCGAGTGTTTCGGCCCTTATCTCCTGACACTCTAGGGGGGTTGGGCCACACCCGGTTCATGACTCCGGATGTCCCTCTGCTGCCCCCTTTTTTTTTTTTTTTTCCCCATCTTGGGATGAGCCATGACTGGGGATTCGAACCCATGCCCTTCTGGACATGCTCATTTCCACTTAATGACTCGCGCACTAACCACTGAGCCACAGGGACACCTGATATTTGTAGGAAAGTTAAGCCTTATGAAGTTCACTTTTGTTCCTCCTTGACCAGATCCAACTTGAACACCTCTCTGCCGCTTCTGCCATTGCTTTCAGGGCTTTGGTTTTTTCCCTCCCTGCAACTGAGAGCTGTTTCATGAGGCTGTATGCAGACGTTCCCACAAACCCCCTAGCTCCAATTTCTGCAGTGAGGACTTTGACCTGATAGCCTTCTCTCCTCAGGCTGTTTGCCAGATCAGCATACTTTTCAGTCTTGTAGATCTGAGCTGCCTCCATTCTGTTCTCATATGGCACCGTGAGCTCGATCATGATCAGCTGCTTGGTTGACTGAGAGTGTACTACTATGTCTGGTCTCATGCCACTCTTGCTGATAATCTCTGGGTGACTATTCCATTCTGGGAGGTCTGCTGTGCACTCCCAGTCATCTGCCCCGTCCAGCAGACTCTGCCTGCATGTTCCGAGTGGCACTGTTGTTCTTGGCCATGATTCGCTGCCTCCTGCCGTGAAGAATGTTGCGGGTGCTTTTGGAGTCCTGATTTTCCCTTTTGTGGTGTTGGTACTAGCCCAGACTACTTGTACAATCTCTTTGAGCACTTGGTTGTGCCTCCATGTGTACCTTCCTTGAGCCAGGGCTACTTTACATGAGCTTAGGACATGCTCC
>JADBJO010000460.1:565000-567500 GCA_016801955.1 Conus betulinus | reverse complement strand
AAAAATAAAACTACAAAGCCGTGGGAACTACTTTCAGAACCATTGTTTCTCAATGACTATTCAGGCCACTTGCCTCGCATTTCTTCACGTTCTCGCAATAAAGTAGAATAAAAATTGTTCGTGGGTGAAATATAAGCTCAGAAGATGATGGAAAGGTGCGGAAATGTGCACACAGGTTTTTTACACACATGCACAAACACGCAAGTACACCTGGTCATATGCGCTCACACACATGTGCTCTCTCTCTCTCTCTCTCTCTCTCTCTCTCTCTCTCTCTCTCTCTCTCTCTCTCTCTCTCTCTCTGCGCATGGTGAAATTCACATCCTCTTCTCATGATGCTATTAATGGCAAGTTATATAAAGATCGGGATCTGAATGATTTATCTGTAAGCGCAAGCGCGCGCACACACACACACACACACACACACACACACACACACACACACCACACACACACACGTGCGCGCACACGCGCAACGCACACACACACACACACACACACACACACACACACACACACACACACACAGACACACAGAGTATATCTCATTAAATCGGTGATGGTGGGATGGAGGGTACGGAAGGAGGCGAGAGAGGGAAGAAAGAGGAGGGGGGGGAGAGGGAGAGGTTTAACCAAAAAAAAAAAAAAAAAAAAAATGGGAAGCCCTCCCTCCCCCCCCCTCCCCTGCCCATTAATCACAATAGCAAAAAAAAAAAACAAACAAACAAAAAAAAACCCAAACAACCAAAACAAAACCGACCTGTGATCAATCACATTTCTGTCCACAGCTGATCAAATTCTGAATTCCCGCCCCCATCCCACCCAACCCCTTCCTCCAGCCCCCACCCCCTTCCCATCCCCACTCCCGCCCCTTCCTACGCACCAACCACAATCCACCCCTCCTTCTTCGCCCAAACCAGGTGAAAAACAACCTATGAATAGATACGTTGGGTCAGGTCACACGAGCCGCGCGTGCGTTCTACCTTGACTTCCAGAGAGGTGAAGGTACTCTCTCTCTCTCTCTCTCTCTCTCTCTCTCTCTCTCTCTCTCTCTCTCTCTCTCCTTATCCCCTTCCTTCGAAGGGCACACAAACAAAATACCTGCCTGAACACGAAGCCAGTCAAAACAAACAGAGGCGGAGCGATGAAAAATTGGTAATGCTAGGTTGGCCGCTTCACCCGTGTCAGAGCGAGGTTTTTGATTTCCCCTGTCTTTCTTTTCACCTCTAACGCGTTCTTTCTTTCTTTCTTTCTTTTTCTTTCTTTTATTTCTTTTATGGCCCCCCCCCCCCCCCCCCCCCCCCCCCCCCCCCCCCCCCCCCCCCCCCCCCCCCGTGTATTTTGCTCTTTCTTCCTTTGTTCATGCACTTTCCTGCATTTTTTTTCTCCACTTTTATTTCCTTACGTTTTTCTCTCATGATTTGATATCTACTTTTTAAAAGAAACAAAACTTATTGATTGAAGTGTGGAACAGCATTTCTCTCTCTCTCTCTCTCTCTCTCTCTCTCTCTCTCTCTCTCTCTCTCTCTCTCTCTTTTTTTAATATATTTACTTATTTTTATTACTTGCGTCACAAAACAGTCCAGTAGCAATGTTCCCTCGCTTGTGTCATAAAACAGTCCAATAAGAATGTTTCTCTCCCTCTCTCCCTCCCTCTCTGTCTCTGTGCGCGCGCGCGTGCGTGTGTGTGTATGTGTGTGCAGCTGGTAAGGCTCGTAATGATATGACATACATGGGAGAAATGAGAATCTTCATCACTTTGACTTGTTTATCATTCACTTTGACTTGTTTATCATCCACTGTGACTTGTTTATGCACGCAGCACAGATTGATGTCTTGCAGTTTAGGAGACCGAAAGGTCGTAATAGTTTGAGTGAAATGTTTACAATGAATAGGTAATTGAAAGCACGCAAACCACGTTGAAAAAGAAAGTCATCACTGAGCTAAAGAAATCGCTAATAGTAAGCCACACACACACACACACACACACACACACGCGCGCGCGCGCGCACGCGCGCACGCACGCACGCACGCACACGCATATATATATATATATATATATATATATATATATATATATATATATCGCATAAAGGAGTAATGACCTCTTGCAAAAATAGCAAAGAATGTGGATTTCAATTGACAGTCTATTGCCCTGTTTTTTCATATTCGCAAAGCTCTTATTCACATGTTCGAAGTCTATGGAAACAGAAACCTGAGGGTCTGATTTGTTGTTGTTGTTGTTGTTTTTTGTTTTCGTATTGTCCAAGTTATTGTGTATATTATCAAAGGCTCTAGACACAATTTACAATACCACCAGCTTAACATGTTTTTTTTTTTTAACTCAAAAGTCATAACGCAGAATACTACATATTCAGTTTTGAATCTTAAACAAATAAAAACCTTTTCTTATCGATTATAGGCCTACAAATGCACTATGTCTTGACTTTATATTTGGTAAGATGGTTTAAATTCAAGTTCATTTGGAGGCGTTGGTTGG
>JADBJO010000460.1:552500-555000 GCA_016801955.1 Conus betulinus | reverse complement strand
CACACACACACACACACACACGCGCGCGCCATAGCAACAATCGACGGTTTGCCATGAGGTTACAAAACTGGAGGAATCTCAGCAGTGTTGGTATAGTATGCAGTCCGGGCATGTTCTGACTGAAATAAAAACACACCAAAGAAATAAAAACGCGAGGCAATGCCCTTTGATTGAACGCACTCATATTGTTTTGAGGCTGTGTCCCATTTTTCAGATTCTGAAAGTACATTCGTAGTGCTAGATAACTCCTAAAAGTCAATTGATGGTGCTATATCACGTCTAAAAGTTCATTCATATTGCTATATGATTCCTAAAAGTTCATCGATAGTGCTACATCACTCCTAAAAGTTCATTCATAGTGATAGATCACTTCTAAAAGTTCACCTACAGTGATAGATCACTTCTAAAAGTTCACTTCAAATGCTAAGCACTGCAGAGAGATCACTTCTAAAAGTTCACTTCAAGCGCTAAGCACTGCAGAGAGATCACTTCTAAAAGTTCACTTGAAGCGCTAAGCACAGCGGAGAGATCACTTCTGAATGTTCACTTCAAGCGCTAAGCACAGCAGAGAGATCATCACTTCTAAAGTTCACTTCAAGCGCTGAGCACAGCAGAGAGATCACTTCTAAAAGTTCACTTCAAGCGCTGAGCACAGCAGAGAGATCACTTCTAAAAGTTCACTTCAAGCGCTAAGCACAGCAGAGAGATCACTTCTAAAAGTTCACTTCAAGCGCTGAGCACAGCAGAGAGATCACTTCTAAAAGTTCACTTCAAGCGCTAAGCACAGCAGAGAGATCACTTCTAAAAGTTCACTTCAAGCGCTAAGCACAGCAGAGAGATCACTTCTAAAAGTTCACTTCAAGCGCTAAGCACAGCAGAGAGATCACTTCTAAAAGTTCACACTTCAAGCGCTAAGCACAGCAGAGAGATCACTTCTAAAAGTTCACTTCAAGCGCTAAAGCACAGCAGAGAGATCACTTCTAAAAGTTCACTTCAAGCGCTAAGCACAGCAGAGAGATCACTTCTAAAAGTTCACTTCAAGCGCTAAGCACAGCAGAGAGATCACTTCTAAAAGTTCACTTCAAAGCGCTAAGCACAGCAGAGAGATCACTTCTAAAAGTTCACTTCAAGCGCTAAGCACAGCAGAGAGATCACTTCTTAAAGTTCACTTCAAGCGCTAAGCCACAGCAGAGGGTGATCACTTCTAAAAGTTCACTTCAAGCGTAAGCACAGCAGAGAGATCACTTCTAAAAGTTCACTCATAGTGCTGAACACTGCAGAGAGATCACTTCTAAAAGTTCACTCATAGTGCTGAACACTGCAGAGAGATCACACCGAGGGGCGTTGGGATCGGGGGTGGAAAGTGGGACAGAGTTGGGGGGTGGAGAGTGGACAGAGTTAGGGGGTGGAAAGTGGGACAGAGTTGGTGGGGGGAAAGTGGGACAGAGTTGGGGGGGGAAAGTGGGACAGAGTTGGGGGTGGGAAGTGGGACAGAGTTGGGGGGGGTGGAAAGTGGGACAGAGTTAGGGGTGGAAAGTGTGGGACAGAGTTGGGGTGTGGAAGTGTGAGACAGAGTTGGGGGGTGGGAAGTGGGACAGAGTTGGGGGTGGGAAGTGGACAGAGTTGGGGGGTGGAAAGTGGGACAGAGTTAGGGGTGGAAAGTGGGACAGAGTTGGGGGGTGGAAAGTGGACAGAGTTGGGGGGGGAAGTGGGACAGAGTTGGGGGTGGAAGTGGGACAGAGTTGGGGTGGGAAGTGGGACAGAGTTAGGGGGTGGAAAGTGGGACAGAGTTGGGGGTGGAAAGTGGGACAGAGTTGGGGGGGGTGGGAAGTGGGACAGAGTTGGGGGTGAGAGTGGGACAGAGTTGGGGGGTGGAAAGTGGGACAGAGTTGGGGGTGGAAGTGGGACAGAGTTGGGGGGTGGAAAGTGGGACAGAGTTGGGGGTGGAAAGTGGGACAGAGTTGGGGGTGGAGAGTGGGACAGAGTTAGGGGGGGAAGTGGGACAGAGTTGGGGGTGGGAAGTGGGACAGAGTTAGGGGGTGGAAAGTGGGGCAGAGTTGGGGGGTGGGAAGTGGGACAGAGTTGGGGGTGTTAAGTGGGACAGAGTTGGGGGTGCGAAAGAAGGGGGACAGAGTTTCAGGGGTGGAGAGTGGGACAGAGTTGGGGGGTGGGGAAGTGGGACAGAGTTGGGGGGTGGAAAGTGGGACAGAGTTGGGGGGTGGGAAGTGGGACAGAGTTGGGGGTGTGAAAGCGGGACAGAGTTGGGGTGGAAAGTGGGACAGAGTTGGGGGGTGGGAAGTGGGACAGAGTTGGGGGTGGGAAAGCGGGACAGAGTTGGGGGTGTTAACGTTTGACAGAGAGTTGGGGGGTGGGAAGTGCGACAGAGTTAGGGGGTGGTAAGTGAGACAGAGTTAGGGGGTGTGTAAGTTTGACAGAGTTGGGGTGGTGGAAAGTGGGACAGAGTTGGGGGGGTGGGAAGTGAGACGGCGAGTTGGAATGG
>JADBJO010000460.1:540000-542500 GCA_016801955.1 Conus betulinus | reverse complement strand
TGTGTGTGTGTGTGTGTGCGTGCGTGCGTGAGTGTGTGTATGTATGTATGTATGTATGTGTGTGTGTGTGTGTGTGTGGTGTGTGTGTGTGTGTGTGTGTGTGTCTGCGTGTGTGTGTATGTGCGTGCGTGTGTGTGTGTTTGTGTGTGTGCGCGTGCGTGTGTGTATGCGTGCGTGCGTGCGTGCGTGCGCGTGCGCGCGCGCGCGCGCGTGTGTATATGAGTCTGTGTGTGTGTGTGTGTGTGTGTGTGTGTGTGTGTGTGTGTGTTGCTCACCTACGCTTGTAGGTCTTCGCCCGTTTGTTTTATGTTCACGTATCACGCACGCTGGTACTTGCGTGGATGACCTTGAATGAGTCAAACCTAAAAATATGCAATTAGCCCCTTTCCCCGCTACCCAGATCTAGCACTAAACTAACAGCAAACTGTTCACCACCACCTCCACCCTTCTTACCTCCCCCCCCCCCCCCCCCCCCCCCCCCCCCCCTTACAGTTCACCAAGTCCCAATCCTAACCTGCCGAACTTCCCCATTGGTCGTACTCTGGTCGACTCAGTCATTGTTCAAGAATGACATGTTCACTGCAATCGAAACAAAAGCCTCGACTGCTGACGAAAAAAAAAATGGAAATAGAATAGAATTCCGGTCCACATTCCGTCGACAAAGGATAGTCACCTGCCTCGTTGAGCCCTCCCGTGCCGTTACGTCCGAGTCGACAGAGCAGACGACAAGTATTCAGGTCAGGGTAACCCAGTATCCAGAATAGACTCGACCTTTTCGTCATCCATCGAAAACCTCGGCGAGGGCATGTCCTCAGATTGCTCTCCTATGAGATATGTCCCAGGGACTTTTAACATACAACATACCGCGGGAGGATGTCAGTTACCATCATGATCATCATGATCATCATGATCATGATCATCATCATCATGATCATCATGATCATGATCATCATCATCATCATCATCATCATCATCATTATTATCATTTCTATTGTTACTATCGTTATCATAAAATGTATACAGAAACCACCGAAACAAAGGACAGAATGGAAACAGAAAGGGGGGGGGGGGGGGGGGGGGGGGGGGGGGGGGGGGGGGGGGGGGGGTAAAGAAAGAAAATGAAAAAAAAAATAATTCAGTTTTACTGAGCAGAATATTTGGAAGTGACGGTGAGGGTGGAGGGGAGAGGGGGGGGAGCTGGTTGGCCTCGTGGGTGAGGCACCAGTCTCCAGGTCCGGGGTTCGATTCTCACGGGTGGTTGTCAGGCTGGCAGACATTTCTCTTCAGAGTCAATGTTTGTGCCGACACCAGTCCACTCGAACTCCTTCGGAAGGCGCTCTACACCGAGCTCCTGAGCGTGAACGACGAAAATCGTGCACGTGTGCTACATTCTGCCACCGCGCTTTTCCGGTGTTACATCCTGCCACTTCGCTTTTCGATGTTACATCCTGCCACTTCTCTTTTCGGAGTTACATCCTGCCACTTCGCTTTTCGGTTTTACATCCTGCCACTTCGCTTTTCGGTGTTACATCCTGCCACCGCGCGTTCTGGTGTTACATCCTGCCACTTCGCTTTTCGGTGTTACATCCTGCCACCGCGCTTTCTGGTGTTACATCCTGCCACCACGCTTTCTGGTGTTACATCCTGCCACTTCGCTTTTCGGTGTTACATCCTGCCACTTCACTTTTCGGTGTTACATCCTGCCACTTCGCCTTTCGGTGTTACATCCTGCCACTTCGCTTTTCGGAGTTACATCCTGCCACTCCGCTCTTCGGAGTTACATCCTGCCACTTCGCTTTTCGGTGTTACATCCTGCCACTTCGCTTTTCGGAGTTACATCCTGCCACTTCGCTTTTCGGTGTTACATCCTGCCACCGCGCTTTCTGGTGTTACGTCCTGCCACTGCGCTTTCGGTGTTACGTCCTGCCACTGCGCTTTTCGGTGTTACATCCTGCCACTGTGCCTTTCGGTGTTACATCCTGCCACTTCGCTTTTCGGTGTTACATCCTGCCACTGCGCTTTTCGGTGTTACATCCTGCCACTGCGCTTTTCGGTGTTAATTTCGCTTTTCGGTGTTACAACCTGCCACTTCGCTTTTCGGTGTTACATCCTGCCACTTCGCTTTTCGGGTTCGTTACATCCTGCCACTGTGCTTTTCGGTGTTACATCCTGCCACTGCGCTTTTCATGGAGGAATAAAAAGCCCTCGGGTCTTAGCGGGACGGATGACGTGACGAGAAAACTAAAACACGTGCACGCTGATGTCGTGTCGAAACAACATTCCTGAAGACATATTGTGGCTACCGTGATGATGGGGCTGAAAAACAGTCATATGAGCAAGCCTCTCATAGTGGTGAACGTTGCAAGTTTCAGCTGAGGAACAGCGAGAGAGAGAGAGAGAGAGAGAGAGAGAGAGAGAGAGAGAGAGGAGAGAGAGAGAGAGAGAGAGAGAGAGAGAGAGAGACAGACAGACAGACAGACAGACAGACAGACAGACAGAG